>JANHFX010014043.1:0-10588 GCA_027560015.1 Chloroceryle amazona | reverse complement strand
TGTGGAACTACTGAACCCTGGGACAACTCAGTAGCACAAGGGCAGCAGATGGTCCTTGAAGTGTAACTACTTCATGTCCCAGTTTTATCCTATGACTTGTGTCTCACCTTTCCCCTCATCTCATTCTAAGGCCAAGTTGCTGTCCGAGTCGTCGTGCTCATCTTCTTTTCCAGACAGAGCCTGTTTGGATGAATCACCGGCTTCTCCCAAAGCTACGGCCCCTTTCCGCTGGGGCAAGACACTGAAAAAGGCCTCCTTCCAGTCTCTCTTCTCCAGGTATGCAAGGATGATCTCAAACACTGCAACACAAGGAAGACCATCATCTCTTTCAAGAGGTAAGCGAGCTGCTGAGAGGAAACCCCCCCAGATATAGCCATCTTTGTCGGGGTTTACATGCATTTGGTTGTAGCAACTCTGGAGTAAAGCTGATGGAAGTGCAGGCAGAAGGAGCCAGGGCCATGCTGCTCCTGCTGCAGCCCAAAGCCAAGCACACTGAGCCTCAGGCTGTAAGACAGATACTACAGCAGTGCTTTTCTGCAACAGCTCCAGTTTGAATTACTTTCTCTCAGGCAGAGAGAGAAATGTCCCCCTGCTACTTCAGGTCTCACAGGTCCCTTCTATAGAGGCACTAATGCTTCCCCAGGTTTGACAGGGGTACTGCTGTGGAGGCCCTTCAACCATTACTTTGTCCCCTCCATGACACATGGACAGCCCAAAGTCTTCCCAAAACCTGCTGTAATGAGCTGTCTCTTCCATTTCAGTCTGAGCTTAGAGCAAAACTGCTCCTTAGTCTCCAAGTCTGTGACCCTTTCTTGCTGTTTCTCTTATGGTAACCAGAGGGTCAATCTCCTACTCCTCCTCTTGCAGCTTCCCAAACTTTCCCTGATTGACAACAGCTCCAAATTGCATTATATACAAAATTCATTGGCAAATTCTTACTTAAAAAAATCCCAGGCTATCCAAAAAAAGCCTCTCAGCAAAGACTATGGCTTGGCAGCAGCAGGAAAAGCGGGAGGAGGCCCTGTGGCTGCTGAGTAAGCCAGACCTGGATGACAAATCTGGGACAGAGGGGTGGCTCTTCAAGCCTGGGGCTACAGGAATAGCACTGCCACCACTGCAGAATGCTGGCTTCAGAGAATGAACCCAGCACAAGTGTTCTCATCTGCTGTCACCTGGCCTTGAGAAAGGATCAAAGGAGCTGCGGAGGGAAAAAGAAACCTTACAGAGAGTTAGGCCAGCGTTCAGAAAGGAAAGAGCAGCATGGATCACACACTCACCCAGAGTCAAGTTACAGAAAAGTGTCACATTTACTCGAGGTGTCCTGGATCCAGGTTTACTGGCCAGGCAGCTGCTCTCTGTGACACTGATCCTGAAGAGCTGGCCGTTTTACTAAGCAGGTTATTCACCTAAAACGTACTGCGAAGGAATGAACTCTCAAAGGACTGTATTAAGATCACTGGCAGTTACTGCAGAGAGCATCTGGGGCAAAAATGCTGGCTTAAGAGATAAAAAGAGTATAAGGAGCATGATTCTTCTCCCTTGCTCTGGAACTTCTTTTATCTGCACAGTAAAAACAACCGATGGGAAGAGAATGGCTTCCCCAGGAGAACAGAAGCTTCTAGGATGGGCTGCAATAGCAGCAAAACTGTGATGCAAGGACAGAAAAAGGCAGTGGGAACGGCTGGTGGACTTCACTGCAGATGTAAAGGAAGCAATACGTGCTGGTAACGTTCGTTACAAAATAGTAGCCTCGGGATAATCTGGGCAGAAGGAAACAAACTCTCTCAACTAGCCTCGAGGCTGTGTTTTGCAATGCAGTGTTTTATGCAGATCTCAAATCTTCCAAGTTGTGTAATTCCAGATTGAGTTAAAACAACAAGTCTCATCGTATACTGCGTCTGTTTTCTGGCCTGGAGTATTTTGTGTATACATCTGTTCCTCGTGCCACTTTAACGTGGCATTGTGGGCAACAAATCCCTGTGGCAATACATGGAGATTTGATCGCAGGACAGAAGGATTAGAAATAAATCAGACTGTTAAAGACACAATCTTCCACCATCAGGCAGCCCATTTAGTCAAAGCACTTCAAAGCCTGACAAGGCTGGTCAGGAAGAATTTCTTCCTCTACAGGACTTTTGAAATTCACACCTATCCAAAGGAGTTCCAGAGGGACCAGGCAGGTCCCACAGGCTCATCTGGCGAGCCCTGTACTGTGCTCTGCTAGCTTCAAGCTCTGCACCCAGGGTGGGAACCCAGAGGCCAGAATGACCAAGTGAGAAGAGAAAGGGTGAGCAATGACATGGTGACGCAAAGCAGCGAGGTGGATGTACTCACAGCAAACTACAAAACCCTCAGTGCAAACAGCCTTTTCACCCACACTAAACTCAGCAGAAGACATCTGAGAGGCAACTCGATTCTGTCCACCTTACTCTTGCCTTAATCCCTTGAGAGCTGTCTTTTTGGATTTAGGTTGTAACCTGTTAGGGTTACAATATACACCAGAGCCTTAATCACCACTGTGACATGTACCTCTGCTTTTGGTGGTGGTGTGGTTATTTTCCTGCCCCAAAACCTTAAGCATAATACTGCTAGAGTATAATCTTTAAAAGGGTCCATGCATTAAGAGCCTTCCAGCTGCAACTTGAAAATGTTTTAGAAGGGCAAGGGAAGACAAGCTCACACAAAATGAAATCTCACAAATTAAACTGCAGTGAAATCAGGTGCCCAGAAGTCTGGCACAAGAAAAAAGCACATAAAGCAGATCAATGAAAGCCTCAATCTAAGTGATCCGATTCATCTCCAGTGCTCAGCCATGTAGAAGAGAGCCTCGAGAAAAGTTGGCACTAGAGGTCAGTATAAGATTGTTGCAGGAAAAACTCCAGGAGAAAGCCACAGCTAGCCTAAGTTTTGATGAGTAACAAAACATCGAGTCCTATTTTCGTCTATATAGAGCAATAGTGAAAGATCAGGTGTTAGAAACACGTAAAATCCCACAAATACATGCAAACACATTCCTCATCAATGACATTTTAAGAAAATAAAGTTATCATCAAGTAATGTGTTACATAGTAAAATAAACTTGAAGTAAAAGGTAAGGCAAAACAAAGGTAAGAAAAAATAAAAACCTGAAGTGGACCAAAATAAAGACTTGGACACCATGTGTTTTTAAACTTACCATGATTGACAGCTAACACTTTCCGGCTGTTCATCTTGACGAAGTTTCCAAGTGGGAGCTGTGCGTGACTAATTCCCTGCTCTACAGCTTTTTTGTAAGTAATTCCCTGTGGAAAAGACCAAAACAACAGTGCTGAGTAGCACCATTTCAGAAGAGCCCATACACATTACTACAAGTATCATCTGCTGGCAAGACTTTTGCCAGTGCTGCCAAGGATCTTCCTTTACAAAGAGAAACTTAACCCTGGTGAGACAGTACCTGCTTCGAGGGCTACCTGTGGAAAACTTGCTCCTTTGAATGTGTGTCACACTGTGATGTATGGTGAAAAGGATTTATTTACGAAAGGATTGTAAAAAGAACTTGTTCATGCAGCTGCAGAACACGTCAGCCATAACTTGTTTTAAAGGTGAGTTTATACTTCAGTACAAAGTTACTCAGATTTCAGTATTGTTTCAGAAGAGAAAAGGATAAAGAAATTTTGTTTGCTGTTTTAAACCTGGCAACTCTTGTGCCTGAGATGAGCAAAAATAACCCAAACCCTTTAAAACTGTGTAAACACTTTACACCATAATGACCATGTAACGGATCTGCTTTAGCCCCTTCCTAGACTCTAACTGTGGACTAACTGCTTAAGTATCATTTGGTAAGGCTTCAGATCCATCCCTTTTTTTAGCATCACATTGAAATACTACACACGTCCCCAGAAATGAGGAGTGTCTTTGAAGAAAAGCAGTAACAGTGCTTTCATTTCCCAGCTGCATTCTCTCTGACATTCCAGGTCCACACAGCACAATCCCACGCACAGGTATGGAACCAGATCCCTGAGGCACACGTGTTATGTAGCCAAGTTCTCTCGACAAACAAACTTATTAAAAAAGGACACTCAAGATTCAAGTGCTGTTCTTCATCTATATTTGGGCACGTGCACGTACAAGAGCGCAAACGCACATGCAAGTGCATGAACAGAAATGAAACCCTTCTGTCTGAAAATATGGCCCTCAGTAAGCTGAGCAGTGTTATTAATTCCATTCCTATTTTTAAATTGAAAAGATAAAATCCAAAAAAGCTCAGCATGTCTGCACTTTGGAACACAAGCCACTGCTACCACCACCAGGGGTATTTTCCCTATTTCTTCAATTTTTTTTTGAAGGAAGTATTTTTTGAAGAAGTTTTCTTTTTATTCTTATTAGTTTACACGTGAACAGCATTAATATCAAATAAGTGCCCTCCCCCCAAAAACATATTAAAATAGAGCTGTAAAGAAATGGAGCCACAGTTTACTTTGTGGTGATTGTGATCCACCAGTCCTCCAATCACATAGGCTTTCTTCTCATCGAGCTCATGGAGAACATCCGGGGAATCGGAGGTAAGATAGACTAGGTCTTCTTTCTTTATTAGCTCACCATAGTGCTCTGTTCTGATTTGGATATCCTCAAAAAAAAAGGTAGTTAAAAGAAGTTACATTCAACTCACGAATTGCTGGGCAAGCTCTACAGACCCAAAACAGAACAGCAAAAATAAATCCAATAGTATGCAGTCGTTTCACAGGCTTCATTCATGTTTAAGTAAGCAGCAGAGTGCAGATTGATTTCTGTGTAAATAATCCATGGTCCCTACAGCACTGACTTGTCAACACAGAAGGAAATTTTCTGAAACCCCAGAAGAACTTTATAAATCCTTTAAATGTTACCAGATTTCTCCTAGGGATCCAAATAATTTTCAAGTCCACCTTTCTAAAGAAGAATGACAACAGAGGTAAATGCTTACTCAATGTTATTTGTTGGATAAAAGAGGTTTAGGTTATGCTTTTGCAAAGCAGCTATGACACAAGACATGCTGAAAGTAGAACTGGTTTTCTTTACACAAAGCACTCTTCATTTGAAGTGGTTGGAATACTGGTTTCACAGGGAGTCACAAGGAAATCCAACATTAGCTTGGCCATAAGAAAAGTTCCTCCCCTACAGAGCACTTCGGTGTTGAGAGGCAACATAATGGAAGTGAAGGTGCATAGAAGAGAATCAAATCATGACTTCAAAGTCTTATTTTTTGCCAAGAAAAAGAAAGAGCACTGTCAAGACAGATGACTGTCACAACTGCCTATATCAAGCAGCCTTGCTCAGTCTGTCAGAGAATGGAATCTGTTCAGTACAAACAAGTGAAAACAGATTTGTCTGGAGATTTTCAAGCAAAAATCAAATCTAGCTTCATGACAACCAGCCTTTGTTTAAGATAAATTAATTAAAAGCGCAAAGAGCCACACGATTCCTAATAGGCTGTTGCTCTGATATCTCGGGAAAACCCATGTGGAAAAAGCACAGGTCCTTCACAACCAGCAACCTCATCAGCAACCACAATCAAGGCTACTTATTTTCTATTTTACAGAAACAGTCCAAGTATTCACCTTCCAGTTCACCCATCCTTTGTCATTTTCATTCATGTTACTCTTCAACTGTCCCCCGTGGCTGGTCAAGTAAAACTTCAAAAAGAACAAACAAGAGTTACCAAATACTGGAATGTTCATCTGCCAGTCCGTTTCCTCTCTCCAAAAGACTTCTTCTGCCCTTAACTATTAGCTAAAACTCTGAATTATTTTTTAGTTGAAAATGGTACTAAGGCCATATTCATACAGTCAGTGACACACTGAAAAGACAAATATGCACTTACAGTTACTTCTGGATTTTTAAACCTGTCACAGATACAACGGATACATCTTAGTGGCATGCCAGTACCTGGCACTCTTAACATGTGGGTTGAAAAATAATTAATTAAAATTAAATTTTATTACAATACAACTAATTTTCTTATTAAAGAGGTATCTTAAATATTTTTTTCCTACTCCAGTACTTAGCACTTGGGACACAGCTGCCTTTCTCCTATGCTTTATACAAGGCAACACAGTCAGCATCCAGTTTGTTTTTTGAAACAGTTTTCTTATTTATTTTTTAGTTTACATATGAACAGCCTTAATGTCAAATAAGGTGCCCTCGCCCAAAAACATACCTGCACAGGATGAAACGCTTTGCGGTTTTCTGCGTAACACCTCTGAATTTGCTTGTGAAGCTTCTTAACATCCTGTATACAACACAATTTGGTTTTACATAGTCCTTCAGACAGACCACCAGAACATGCTTTACCACGAGCTAGTCAGAAGCTAAAGGGAGAAAAAGGAAGCTATTAACTGGAACAACAGCCATTGTGAAGGGATTATGTGGAGAAGGAAACGCACACATCTTCCACAAAATGTACTGAGGCACCTCCATGTGTGTGTTTGATTTGCACTCTTCTAGGATAGAAACGAAACAAACCAAAAAATCACTGGGATTTAATTTTGTGTTATAGCATAGTCAAAACTAAACTGAGTACTCAACCAGATCTCCCACTGTGACAATACTCAAGTCTTTCACCAGTGGGAAATCCCCAAGAAGGTACAGTTTCCACTTAAGAAACTTAAATATTCATAATTAACCTGAAGAACTCCAGAACAATGCCATTAGTGGCTGGCTCTGGCATTTTGACCTGACAATTTGGACAAAAGTTAACTAGTACTACTTAAAATTCAGCAGACTTAATTTTTAGCCAATTCTGTTTTCTGTAAGGAACGTTACGTAGCTTTATTCACAGTGCCCCAAAAGCAGCATTTTGTAAATACAACTGCTTCCCTTTTTAAAATGAAACATATTGCTTTGATTCATGTAGTGCTTTGAGAATGTTGTGATGTCTCCAAAGGATTTCAAGTAAACCAGGCTTTATCACTGCAATATTGCAATGCAAGCTTTTACAGACACTAGAGAAAGCACCTAATTAACTCCATTGCCAAAGGCCACAACCCTCTTCATGTACAATGCTTCCCTCTTCCTCAACACCTGCAGAAGTGACAGGTTTTGTATCAGGCCTAACAGGGGTTCCACCTGACCAGGGAAGGACAGAACGTTTTACAAAGGACAAAGGTCAGCAGGAGATGCCCAGCCAACATCTCCAAAACTATCAAGGAGGTCCTTTGGTGTCTTCTAGGGCATTGCTGATGGGGTTTCTCAGGAAACCAAGTTCCAAAAGACCAACTGGAGCTTCCCCAAAATCCCGTGGTGCACAGCACTTGCTTCCCTTACTACTCTCTCCAAGTGTTCTGCACCACACTTGACCAATAGACTGATGGGTTTTCCAAAAGCTTGAATTCAAGCAGTCTTGCAGGGCAGTGAAGTCCCCGGCAGCAGCAAAAGAGTTCAGGGTAACAGGGAGGGGGAAAGGTCTGTGTCATAAAACAGAGCCTGTACTCTCTTAGTAGTGTTAAAGCAGTTTTGATCCAAGCATCTTGACCAGTGTTTGGGTCTCATGCTGAGCTTTTTCACATTTACCTACCCTGCAATCGTCTCACCCTTTCTCATCCATCCTAAAAGTTTAGGCAGGGGATGAAAAGGGTCCTCCTGTCCCAACTGCCTCTTGTGTGATGGAGAGAAAAAGCTCAAAATGCTCATTTCCACAAATAGTTACTAACATGGTTGGGAGCCTCAGGTCCACTTTGAAAGACAAAGTAACTGGATGTGACATTTGCAGCCCCTCTAGCAAAACCATTCCGAGGCAGAACTGCATCTAACTCCATGGTGAACACATGGCACAAACTCTTTCGACACTGTTGATTTTGGAAACAAAACAACTTACCACATCTCCATGAAGGCAAAAAAATAAAATCTTTGGCAGCTTATATAAAGGTACATTCCAAGCCCTAAAAAATTCAGCAACTGGCATAAGCAAGCCTGGGAGTCATCACAATCTGTAAACTGTCCTTTGCAAGCCGCTCTCCTGTTTTTGTGCTCTGACATTTCATTGACACTCTCAGTGAAGAGCTTTTCAACACTTCTGCATGATGGGTAAGTTTCTTTTACCTTTAGCACCATCAGGTCATCAAAGCTGCAGTCCACAACGAGGCGAAGCGTACTAGGAACGACTTCCTTTCGCATGCGCTTTCTGTCATTCCCTTCGTTGCTGGAGTTCAGTTTTGACTGACGTTCTAGTTTCCTCTTCTGGCGTTTTTCTTTTCGTTTCTGCCTAAATAAACAAGCAAACAAACAAACCCCATCTGCTAATGTACGTGTTAGGCACATAAACACAGCCTTCTGTAAGCAAGTTGTTTGTCCCATGACTGTGGTAGTTTAAATTTATCCTGCCGCTTGCATTGTGCTCGGCTGCACCCAGCATGAAACACACCCCAGCTTTGTGAAGTGCTGGATGGACGACAGGCACCTGACACAAATTCAATGAAGTCAGCAGTGGGAGTTTCACAGGTTTAAGGGAGTCACATCTCCTAACAGAAACAACCAAAAAGGTTGCCAGCAGTGCAGTACTGGATTCAGAATGTGGAAGGCAAATTGTACCTCTCATTTCCCTGAACAGGATTTTTTAAAGGTTCTGAAGCAATTGCTTCTCCCCTCAGAGGCAGCAACTTTAACAGCCAGTCTCTCCAGAAGGAACACTCCATGTTCAGCAGGACAAGCTCATTTGCAGATATGCTTTCTCTTAACAGAATAAAACAAGCTCATCATCTTCCAGAACTATTTTCATAGAATGGTAGGGGTTGGAAGGGACCTCTGGAGATCATCTTTAAACAGATTGCAAGTCAAGATAACTTATGGAACAGCATTAATAATTTTGATTCCTTGCCTTTCTAAAATTCACTATCTGACAGCACGAGGAAAAGAGCATGTACCCCATTCAGAAAGGAACAAGGCCACACGTTATTTCTCCCTTCTGCTAATCCAAAACCGTCCAAGTTTGAATCCCTCCTGATATCCTCTTCAAGCTGAAGAACCCTTCTAGCCTGAAGGGAGGATGCTTACCTTTATAACTTCTTCATATGCAGATGGGGTAGCCTGTGACTACTGCTTTAAACCTGGCATGGGAGAAAACTGGTTCAACTGCCTTGATCTTCTCAATCAACCTCCATGCAGATTTTGCCAGCACACTGTTATTAGCACTGAACACTACACAGGGGCCTAGGAAAGCTGTTTTACAAACCATACCTCCGTAGATCTTTCTGCTCTTCCCACTGTTTCTGCTTCAATAGCTTCTTCCTTTGCCTCTTGGACATGGGCTCGGGGCATTCTCTCTCGTCTGAGCCCGCCTCCCACCTCTCTACTGGACTGTCACTCGACTTCACCTCTCCTTCCAGGTCAGGAACTTCAGGGGACATGGTATTTTCTGGTGGCAGCTCTGGACTTTCTGTCGGCGTTTCTGTCGACATCAGCTCTGGGACAGGCTTGCTGACTTCTGTCTCAACACGCGGTAAGTATTTCGTCAAAAGCAAACTTTTCCCTCACCAATTCTGTAAGAAACAAAACAATAATATGAGTGTTAGTAACAAGAAGTTCAGTTAGAACAAATATCACTCTACAGCTACCATAAACCTGAATAATAATAAAAAAAAGATGGCTTTTTTGTTTGTTTAAAGCTGGGTTAGTGCCTCTGCAAAGAGTAACATATAAAATACTAGAGATCATAACCTGCATTCAGATCACGTCTAAAATTCTGCCTGCTACATCTGCAGCTCTTCAACAGTTTCCACTCAAAAAAACCTGTGAAAACACAGCTGCATAAAAGCAGGGAATCCTACTGGATTAAACATAAATGAAAAAAAAAACCCCAAAACATTAGCAATACTATTCTGTGTACACAAACTGCTCTCAAATAAACAAATAGAAAAAATTCAAGAGGTATCTTGGGATATAACCATGGCAGCCCGTTAGAAAAATGTGATTTTGAAGAGACTGAAGCCATTTGGGGGGGGGTGAAATACAGTGTGAAGATGCTGTACCCCTTCAAAATAAATTTTTATTTCTTTGAGAACCAAACACAGCAGTAAATCACTGACACCGGCCAAAACCCCAGGCTGCTTCCATGACAGAGGTGGCGGAAAACGTAGCAAACAGTAGAAAAAGCGAAGTGTTGTCGCCCACACCCCCCCGGTCCCACCCCGCGGGTGGGTTAAGAGGCGAGGCCCCGGGAGGCCAGGCGGTTGCGGGGGCCAAACTACGCGTGGCGCAGGTACCGCCTTCCAGCCGCAGAGCGGAGCAGGTGGCTGTGGACACACGGACACACAGACACGCACCTCTCTGGGTACACACACAGCACGTTTCTATGTATGCAGGTGTTACAGAGAGAGAGAAACACGCGTTATTCTCACTCACACGCCGAAATACCTCCTAACTCAACGGCACCAGCCACCCCCACCCACAAGGGCCCCGGGCGGGCCGTGAGACACACAGTCCACCCACAGCCCCCCCCTCCCCGCACCTACCCCCGCCGCTGCAGGGCGTGGGAAAGGCGGGGTGGGTGGGATCACGCTCCCCAGGGCGTTGGGAGGCCGCCATTTCCCCCTCCGTCATTCTGAGGCAAGCCGAGCCCGTAGCTCCCCCACCCCAC
>JANHFX010014042.1:27165-42663 GCA_027560015.1 Chloroceryle amazona | reverse complement strand
TGTATATGCATATACTTTAGTATATAAATGTGACACAAGTATAAAATGAAATGAAAGTGATTTCTGATTTAGCAAATAGTAGTAAACATAGAATAATGGAATGATTTGTCTTGGAAAGGACCTTAAAGGTCATCTAGTCCAATCTCCCTCCAGTGAGCAGGGACATCTTGCACTAGATCAGGTTGTTCAGATCCCCATCCAACCTGACCTTGAACACTTACAGGGAGGGGACATCCTCAACTTCTGTGGGCAACCTGTTCCAGTGCCTCACCAGCCCCATAGTAAAGATTTTTTTTGTAATATCTAATCTAAATCTACTCTCCGTTTGAAACTGTTACTCCTTATCCTATCACTGCACTCCCTGATGAAAAGTCCTCCCAATCTTTTCTATAGGTTCCCTTTCAGTACTAGAAGGCCCAATAAGGTCTCCATGGAGCTGTCTCTTCTCCAGGCTGAACAACCTCAACTCTCTCAGCCTGTCCTTATAGGGGGAGTGCTCCAGCCCCCTGATCATCTTCGTGGACCTTGTATGGACCTGCTCAAGCAGGTCTATGTCTTGTTTACACTGTGAGCCCCAGAGCTGAGCACAGTACTCCAGGTGGGGTCTTATAAGAGCAGAGCAGAGGGGGAGAACTACCTCCCTTGATGTGCTGGCCATAATTCTCTTGTTGCAGCCCAGGATGTGATTTGCTTTCTGGGCTGGAAGGGCACATTTCTGGGTGATATTCAGTTTTTCATCCATCAGCATCTCCAAGTCTTTCTTTGCAGGTCTGCAACTGAGAAGCCTATGACAAGTGTCTGGTTTCCTGTGAAGGAATTTTTACCACTGGAGCTTTTAAAAATCATATTATACGAACATCTGTCAGGAATGATGTGAATAGTTTATCACACAGCAAACCGGGAGGATGGATAAGGTGATTTCCTGATGACCCTTCAAGTTGTTATTTTCTGTGATTTTGTGTAGGAGGCTCTAATGTTGTTTCTGATTTATGCTGAAGTGTTGGGAAATTGATTAGTCTGAAGAGCTTGAGGGCAAAAATTATAAAAAATCTACTCTGTATATGCAAGACAAACAGAAAAAATCAGATGAATGTGTAAAGAAAGCAAGATTTAAAGGCTGCTAACCTGGACTTTAAGCAGAGTTTCAAATGGTGAACTTTTAACGGTTTTTCCTACTAATCTGCCATTCTTTTTAGGCACTAACAGCAGAAAGTCTGGCAGCAATCATGTGCATGTGTTCCTCAGTGCATGCTTGGAAAAAATTTGGCAGAGTGAAACCAGTTGCTAAAGATGGGATGTGGTGCATGTGAATTCCCTGACTTCCCCCCGTTTGCCAGGAGGGTTATTCACGTGGGCGCTCTGAGCATCCTACCAGACTCTGCTCTGATGTTTTGTTCTAAGTATTACTATTCCCATACATTAATAACTCACGGGTCAAGTTATCACTAAATTGGCTTCAATATGTATGGATTCTAAAGATTCAAATCAGGTTGTACTTTACTTTTTGTTTATTTTCCTTTCTCCAGCTTTTTTTTTGGTTCAAGTGTGATGACATTCCTCAAAACTGGTGGTGCTCTGTCAGTGAAATGGCAGTACTAGTTTCCTTTAAGGTGCTTTTTGAATCCCCTCCCTGTCTTAGTTTTATTTAGGTGTCTATGCTTACTCCCAGCAGATTTCTCAAGTATGGTTTGTCATAGCAGAAGTACTATCTTTCATTCATAAGGACAAACAGGCCTATCTCTTTGCATCAGTATTCACACTTTGCATAAGCCCTTTAGAAGAAGATTTCCATTTTTAATGGTTTTAATTAGCATTTATGAAAAACTGTGGTTTCACATGATATAAAGTGACAGATTAAATTTGTTAAGTGGATAATAATAAAATGTGAGTTGATTTGTTTCACTGGAGTTTAAAAGGCTTTTGCTCAACGGGGCCTCCATGTTAATTCATTAAGCATGCTTTAGACCTTATGGAGATTTTTTTTGGATTTAATTAACACAGATCAAACTCCCAGGAGATTTCATGTCCTCCACAACTGTGTGTGATAGAGACAGTAATTTAAAACCTATTTATAGGTCTTTGTGTTCATTTACTTGAAAAAGGATTAAAAAAAAAAGAACCTCTATGAAATCATTCTAATACAGCAGAAGCTACTGAAGTTCTTTAGAATAGGAGCCAAATGCATTTATAAATGATGGAAGGATGGTGGCTAGGGTCAGACTTCAGAGATCTGGTTTGTTTTCCTGGCTGCAACAGTGGCACCTAGTCCCTGCTACCCAAGTCAGTTGTACATTTTCTCCACTGATGTTTTAATCCATGATGCAGAAGTAGGCCCTTGAGTAGGGCCTGTCTTATGAGGAGCACCTGAGGGACCTAGGTTTGTTTAGTCTAGAGAAGAGGAGGCTGAGAGGAGACTTTATTGCTCTCCACAACTACCTAAAGGGAGGTTATAGTGAGGTGGGTGCAGGTATCTTCTCCCAGGTAACTAGTGATAGGATGGGAGGAAATGGGCTTGCACCAGGGAAAGTTTAGGTTGGATATTAGGAAAAAATTCTTTGCTGAGAGAGTAAAGAACAGGATGGAACAAGGCTGCCCAGGGAGGTGGTGGAATCACCATCCCTGGATGTGTTAAAAAAAAGTCTAGATGTGGCACTTCAGAGCATGGGCATGATAATCTACCTATTACTTGCTTTTTATATCAGGAATTCCTGGCTGAGTAGTGTCCTGGTTTTAAGCCATGGAATGAAAAACTGTGGTGTTGTTAGGGTGATCTTCTGGGAAGTTGTGGGTTGTACGTTTCAGACTCAGCAGACTGAGATGGTCCCCAAAAGCTTAGTTTCACAGTTCTTGGAGCACTGTAGTAATTTCTTAATATAAGAAATAACCTCTAGACCCTTCTTTGCACTTCTCTCTATGTGAGTACTGTCATTTTTTATTTAATTCAGTAATTTCTAAGCACATTAGATGTAGTCTGAGAATGTCTCTCAGATCTGTTCTTTCCTATATTTTTGATAACATTTTGGCTGAACTGAGGTACCAGCTTCTACATGGAAGGAGTTCCTCAGGATTATCTGAATTAGGATCAAAGAGGGGAAAAAATCACTTGCCTGCAAAAAGTAATGAGAACTGGAGATAGAGATGCAGAAAGAGTTATAATTATTGAGGAAAATGATGGCAAAGAACATGCTAAATAATCCAGAAGAAGATTCTGTAAATCATATGAGAACCATGGAAAGAGATCTCAAACAGGTGTGCAGTGTCCTCTTGTTCCGTGCCTGAAATTCTCCTTTTGTCATGTGTATCACCAGGCTTCTACACTGAATAAAACAGGATCTTGAGGGAAAAAAATAACAGCATATGATCTCACAATTAAATAGCATACCCTGTCATATACACAAACGGTGGAAGAAGAGCAACTGAGTACTCTAAATAGCATACAACATTCAAGTACCAAGCCAGGGACCAAGCCAGACTGAATCTTAGTGGAAACAAGTTGGGACAGAATGAAATGCTGCTGTACGCAGGAAGAGCCATACTCTCATGCTTTAAAGTCCTTTAAAGAGACAGGATTTGCTTTGGGATTCAGACACCTATGTGTCTACCTGTGAGCCAGCTGTCTGAAGTCCCTTGAACTCAACAGAAGTCTTGTCAATACAGTCAGAGCTGCCTGGAGAGTGATTCAACTGACCAGCTATGCCAAGGTGAACTGAATTGCTCTTGGATTGCTGCCTTGATGTCCGCTGACTGTAATGTGCGGATTTGTACATATAGACACCAAAACTGACTTCTCTTAATGGTGAGCAGAGCCTCAGCTTTAGAGACTCCCCTTGACATAAATGGCTGTTGAACAGTCACTACCTGAAGTACTTCTGTAGCACTGCATTTAATCCATATGGTCTTTTCCCAAAGTAGATGAAGGCTATTTTTTTTACATTTTAGTTTTTGATGATAATTCTGCCTACTTTATGCTCTTCAGAATTTTGTGGAGATTTTCCAGGAGTGAGTAGTGGAAATCTGTGTGTGCTTAATGCTGAGTGTTTTATTATTCCACTCTCCCAGCAGTTCTCCAAGAGCTGCTGATGTTATGTGCTAGTAGTAATCAGGCAAATCTGTATTTTGGTGCTAGACATGGGATTGCTGTCATTCTGTGTTCCTATTCTTTGCTAGTTAGGAAAACCTGGAGCTCTAATTCCCTTGTTTTAGTCAACAACAAATAGAAAATGTGTGGGTTTGTGTTGGAGGACTGCTGCTCCCTCAGATGTAATGTCAGCACCATCCTTCCTGAGTTTGATGTTATGCATCTCTCAAGTTAGTTTTAAGTTGTCATTATTATTATTGTTCTATTCTATAGCACTTCACAGATTTTAGCAGTACTCCTGTGGGATTTTTTTGTGTTGAATTCCTTAAAACGTGCAGTTATGATCCTAAAGGATCATAAGGATTTTGTCTGCCCAGTGCTATGCCTTTCAAAAAATCATTCATTTTGTCTTTGAGGACTGCTTTTAGGAACTCCCAGAGGATTACTGGGAATGCTTTTTGACTGCTATTAATTCTTGTGAATATTTTAATCTCCATCAAAAGAAAAAAAAAAAGTGTAAAATGAGCATCTCTTAAAGGTGTGCTCCTAGACTCTAATGATTTAATACAGAGTCTGAGGGCTGCCTGAGGTCTAGCAGATCATCCAAATGGTTTGCCAGCTTTTATGTGAAAAAAGAGAATTATATTCAGAAGGAACTCCTAGCAATGTAACAAACAGAGCTGTTAAAGTTGAACTTTTAAGGGAAAATGAGCTTTTTAAATCTAAACCAATTTAAAATCATATTTTATCCAAAAATGAAAAATCAGAATGCTTCAACTTCCTCAGCACTTACACACGTACTTAAGAGTGAGAATGCAAGTGCCAACTTTATTCTGGACAACTGATGAAAAATCTTTCTGAATCTGGGCTTATTATTTCTATGTTAGGAACACAGTCAGTTCTGGAAGTACTACATTTGACAGGAGAAAGAGTGTTGGTTCAGACCATCTATCAGGTTGTGCTAATGACAGTTTTTCTGAACACTGTATCCTAGACGCAGGAAGTTTTTTTGAGTTTTATCTTTCAAGATTGTAGGAGGTATAAAAAAAGAAAAGATACAATAAAATTGTGGAGTTGAGGGAAAATCACTGAATCCCTCCTGAATTCTGTGTTATAATACATTTTAATGCCTCATAATATCATGAAATTATACTGGGTTTAACCCAGTAAAAGCAGTCAAGATTCTACAAACTAGTCTTGTGTTGTTATAATGCTTTATTATAATATACAATTTAGGAGTACAGTTGGGAATTTTCAAAAACATCCTCTATGAGTGTTTATACAGAACAAAACATGACTTCTTATTACAAAAAAAGACACATAACAAAATATTTGCCATCTTCTTTGCTTTTTCATTTTAATATTTTTATCTCAATTATTTATGCTGTTTAAAAATGGGAAATTAACAATCACTAAGGGTGAATGACATTCCAACTGCCTCTATAGGAGTTAAAAAAATCTTCTGGTTCAGAAAATTCTAAGAAAAGACCATCTGCTCCTATTTCCTGAGGTGTAGATCCTGTAAAACATCCTATGAGTCTCTACAAGAAAAGCTTAGTACATCTTAGGCTTGTATGCAACTAGGTGTCACATTCATGCAAAACAGTACTTGTGTTGGTGGTTCCTCACACAGGATCTTGAAGCTATGTATGTATGTCAATCTGTGCACAACTTCCAACTCATCACAGTGTTAGATATTTGGTCTGTGCATGGTGTCTTGAGTTATGGTCGTTATGTTCGTTTGGATGTTCTTTCTGAGAGTGAAACTGTTTTCTTTGTTTCTACTTTGTAGCTTCTGAGCAGGGAAGTGATGAGATGATGGAGGTTCTTGGAAGTAATGTATCCTGTTTTTCCAAACACCTCCCATTTTGCAGAGGCACAGACGCAGCAGGCAACACTAACGTTTTCCAGGAGATAAGACTGTGAAGTGTTTCCAGTTCTTTTTTGGATCAGGGGATCAACTGCTTAGCAAACCTTATAAATCATGGTATCACTCCTTCCTTTTGAGGCTACTTGAGAAGCATCTGCAATTTCCAAAACCACTAGAAAGTGGGCAGCTACTTAGGGGGAAGCTTTTGTTAATTGGGACTGAAAGTAATCCCATCTAATTTTCATCAAAGAAATGTAAAGTGTCCAGTCTAAACTTGTTGTCTAGACTTCCGAGAGAGAAAGAGAGAGAGAGAGAAGAGGTAAGAAAACTCCTCCCAGTGTGAATAAATTTTATCCTCTGAAGTTTTAAAACAGAGATGAAATGAATCATTTTCTATGTCTCCCTTAAGGAGCCTAGATGGCGAGCTTAGACCACACATGAACTTTCAGCAAGATGAATGTAGTCTGGAAAAAGATGAGAAGCATAAATAAGGCAGAGCTCAAGTCTGTAAAAGAGGATAATGAGTGAACTTATGTAGCCAACGAACTTTCTCTGCTTTATGGCATCAGGACACTTGAGGCACAGAGAAAGCATATGGTTTTCTAATAGGGACAGGACAAAGCAGAGAAGTTGGAACAGGAAGGGAGAAAATATTCTAAGTGTGGCATATGACAAAAAGATGCGTTTTTTAGCTTGTCCACCAGACAAACTCTATGGGGTATCAAAGGGGAGTTCCAGTCCAGAGGAACCTCAGAGGACCTTAGGCAGTCTGCAGACAGGAAAGAGTAGAAGAACATAGATGATCTGATATATTTGGTGATATTTCCCCTGCTTGAAGTCTGCAGAAGGGGAACCCCCAGAGAGCATTAGTCAACCCACCATGTGAACTTCAGGAGGAAATGTTCTTATTTTACATTGTCAAACATCCTTTGTGAGCAAGTTACATTCTGAGCACTCTGAACAATACTTCTGCCACGAAAAAAGTCAGTGAAATTTTGCACTGTATCAATATAGATACTCTGGCCTGGTTTTGGAGAGAATCCAGCCAGTCACAGACCTCCTTGGCTCTCAGTTGTGGAGGTATTGGGATGCTTTTGCAAATTTTTGGGTACAGAGAAAGTAAAAGTAAACCTCTGCTGACTATTCAGGGGAACCTTAACCCTGTGATAACGTACCTTACCCTGTGAGAGTTTTACTCATTATAAGATGCAGTGAGCATGCAGAATGTATTAAAACGCTTAGTTCCTAGAAGCTGATACACTCTCACAGACTCCCACAGAGTTAGGATGGTTGACTATTATCTCTGCTTTGCAAACAGGGTTGCTCAGACAGGCAGCTCTTCAGGAACTTGGAGGTGGCACAGGAAGCCGGCAGTAAAACTATGCTGTAAGCCCTTGTGACATTTGGCTTAATGCCTTTCCCACTTATTGCAATTTGTTTGTCTTAATTTTCTTAGGCTTAAGTGAAGAAGTGCTAAACTAGTTCTGCTTTGCATAGACCTTTCACACAGTGCTGCCTCCAGCTAGTTGTACATAGAAGAGGGTACACACTGCTCCAGCTCTTTGAATTAACAAATGATGAAACATAAAGAACAAGGGATCTCATCTGGCCTATGTTTAGCCAGGATGGCTACTTATTTTTAATGTATTTGTGATATTGATGTTCTTCTCTTTGATTTCTCTGCCTTAATGGTCCCCAACACACTTGAAACATCCCAGTCCCAAGCCTCAGCTTTGCCTGGCCCATGTGCAACCCAACAGCCAAACAACAGGGCTTATCTAAGTGGAAAGGTGGGGAAAAGTTTTAAGACTGTGAAAATTCAGGCTGATTCATGAGTACCAAACCCTGGGCACAAGCTGCAATCAAGAACTTCTCATGGGCTAGATGGTCAGCTCTAGCTGATACACAAGAGGACCAGAAATCTGCTATAATAGAGTCAATGGAGATTTTCCCTGGCACGAGGGAATCCATTGCTTACATGTTAATGAAGTGAAAGCAAACAGTAGAAACTTTTTACTGCTCAGTTTTTGGTTCCCTGAATCCTGTAATGTTATTTCACATTTTTTTACAAAGAAAATTATTTTGAGAGGAACAAGATGAAAATTAGACAGTTAATTGTCTTTCCAAAAACAAATCTTGCAAAAACCCTCGAAGAGTGCTCATAAAAAAGCAGAAAAAAACCCTTGAGTAGTCTTGTCAGCCAGCTCACTTTTAAGACTGCTGGTTTTCCACTGTAAAACTCTTTAGAGCCTTCTACAAGAAAAAAAAGAAAAAAAAAGTGCCTGTTTCTGGTGGCAAATAGCATCTCGCTTTAGTTCTGAAAACTCAAATACATAAGTATCAGTAGCAAATGCATGGCAACAGGAGCACCTGACTTTGTTTCAGTCTATCTTACACTTATTCTTTGCTATTATTGTCAGAATTATGCCTTTTATTGTCACAGTATGTACTGGTGACGCTGATGTGCCATGAAACCACTGAAGGTTGTGGACCCTTAGGCAGTTTACCATTGTTCCAGGGATGTGTGTGAGCTGCAGAGTAACAGGTCACTCAGAGTACTTGCTTTTGTTTTTTATTTTTCCTCTCTGACACAGGAACTGCTCATCTACAGAGCACTAACATTTTACGTGATGCCCTGAGAGCAGAAACATGCTTCTAGAGTGTTTCCAGTTGGAAACCCACTGACACCTCTTAGAAATCCTTAGTGCATCCCTGAACTCAAGAGACACACAGCCCTCCACTGCACTGCTCTGCTGTGGCAGCACTTGATGCTGAATGAGTGTGAAACCCAAAAGCATAACAGAGATAACTGCTTTTTTTTCAGAAAAGCTAAGTATTGCAAGATTATTTCTAGCTTAGTTTACCTGCTTAAGATTCTAATATGTCAGCTTTGTTTCCAGTTTCCTATACTTTGTTGCAGGAGCCATTCTGGGGAAGTGGGACAGGCTAAAAATGATATTTATGAGCATTTCAGATTTTGTGCTCATCTTACTTTAAAGATCCATTAAAGCTCAAATTAAGCAAGACTGCTGCTGTTAGCTCAGTCAACTGTGAATGGGTCTGTGCAACGGTTACATGTCCTTTGAAAGTAATGGAATAACGGGAAAAAAAGCCTGCAAAGGCTTCTCTTTTGATATAGAAGGATTTTTACTGCAAGGTTTTTCATTTGTTTTAAGGCTTTGATTGCATAAATATTTTCAGAGAATAAAGCATACATGATTCGTAATTGCTTCCTAAACTGGGAAGCTGCTGTATCTTAAGCAGAGAATGAAATTATTGTGTTCTTCTTGAGGTTCTGTGTCTTGCTAATCTTCCAGATAAGATGAACTCTGAAGTGAAAGTCGTTAATCATTATATCTTAATACCTTGCACTTCAAAAGAAATATATACCCTTTCAGATTACTAAAATACCACCAGGGAAAGCAAATCGTAATGTGACATACTGGGGACATCTAGTGGGGAAAAAGTAAAATACTAAAAATACACAGGAGGAACGTAGCCTGCTCTTACACTTAAATCAAAATCTGGACTCGCACTACCGAACAAAGTTTCACTCCATTTAGACCCTAGATTAAATGTTTCTGGGCAAAAGAAAACTGGTTTCTGATTCTAGAAGAGCTAACAATCCCTTTAAATAATAAATTATAATTAATTAATAGTACAGGTAGGTCAAATATTCCTTTCTTGTCAGAATTAAAGCTGTCAATTGAGTTGACATGTACTGCTAGTATTGCTAGTGTTATTGCATTTAATCTTTGACATTTTATATATGACTTTACAATTAAACTTGGTTTTGAAGCTGTGTAGTCATATTTGGCATCAAAATGCTTACTTTGACTACCCTCACCACAGACTCAGAATCCTGACTCTTTGCCAGAAATAATTTCAAATCTCCAGGGTGACATACTGACTTGTATGAGCTTCAGTGAGACTGATATACCTTGAGATCAGTCAACTGAAGGAGTTTTTAGAAACTACTTGGAAATAGTATCAAAACAATTACCGACCTGCTATTATGATTATAAATGGGCCAAATGATGTTTAATACATACATCTATCTCACATCACTTTTGTACCCAATTCACTTACAAACCCACACGGGTATGTACATGCAGACCTGTAATATGCCAAATCCATTCCTGAGACTGATTTCAGGAGCCAAAGCCAAAGAGAACCACCTGGTCCAGAGAAAAGTTTGGGAGGGTGGGTGTTATGGGAAAAAGCTGGCCATTGTTACTGCAAACTTTTTCATGTTTCTCATGTCATGAAGTGGCTATGGAAATGCCAAAATGTTTATTGAAGAATAGATGAAGTAGCACTCTAGAGAAATCTTGAGATAATAGAGTTCAGGTGGGGTAATTAGTACAGAAAAATTCTGGAGAGATGCATCAGGTAGTGTTTGGGGGACTTTTCAGCTCTGTCATTTTGTTTGTCAGATCTGCTCCTAAAAACCTTCAGTGATGTAGCCGATTCAAATACTTAACTATCTTCATCCTTAAAAGGTTCTTATTGGTAGCACATCTTAATCCTTTCAGCTTTCATCAAATCTGTGGACAGTGTAAAGAACAGTGGGTATTGAAAGAATATTCCCGTTTCCTCTAAATGTTTTCTTTTTTTCTTTTTTTTTTTTAATAAAAAAGGAAGATGGAACATTTCTTTTAACATACTTTGAAGATCATATTTTCTATAACTCTTACATCATTATTATCTGTTGGACTGTCTCCCAAAGGAGAGGTAATCTCTGTATTACATTTCAGTGCTCAAAAGTGAACACTGCACTCTAGATGACATCCCTCCTATGCTTGAAGAGCTCTTGTGTCTTGTGGATGATGTTCCTCAAAATACGTCCTGGAATGTCCTTTTTCAATAATATCAAATTCCTGGCTTAAATTAAATGACTGCTTCACTGAACCCCTTTTTTTTTAGTACATTATTGGTGACTAGTCAGCAGATCCCCTGTTGTATTTATGTGTTTGAATGCTCCTTAACAAGCACTTTACTTAGTCTTTATTGAATCATGGTGATTTGAAGCCATATCTTACATAGAATAGAATCATATAATTGTTTAGGTTGGAAAAGACCTTTAAGATCATCAAGTCATAGAATAGAATCATAGAATGTTTTAGGCTGGAAGGGACCTCTAGAGGTCATCTGGTCCAACCTCCCTACACAAGTAGGGAAATCTCTACCTAGGGCAGGTTGCTCAGAGCCCCATCAAGCCTTGAATGACTCCAGGGATGGGGCCTCCACCACCTCTCTGGACAGCCCATTCCAGTGGTCTATCAAACTCATATTAAAGAACTATTTTCTAATATCCAGTCTAAAGCGACCCTTTTCTTAACTTAAAACTATTGCTCTTTGTCCTATCATTACAAACCCTTTTGAATAGACCTTCCCCTGCCTTCCTTTAGGCCCCCTTCAGGTACTGGAAGGTCACTATAAGGTCCCCCTGGAGCCTTCTCTTTTCCAGGCTGAAAAGCCTCAACTCCCTCAGCCTGTCTTCGTACAAGAGATGCTCCATTCCCCTGATCATCTTGGGGGCCCTCCTGTGGACATGCTCTAGTATGTCCACAGACATACTGGGGAAAAAAAAAAAAAAAAAAAGTCCAACCGTTAATCTTGCACTGCCAAGGTAACCTATCACTGTTTATTAACAATATTTAAAATTTTAATCCTATTCTCCTGAGCATTTGCAACCTGTTTCAGTTTGAACTTCTGCAAACATAACCGATATGCTCTCTAGTCTGTCATCCAAGACATTCAGAAACATACTGAATGCAGCCTGCAATAGATGTCTGCAGCTTGTTGCTTTTTATCTTCTGACAGACAGATAATTTTGATAACTACCATGTGAGTGCTTTCCTCTTCCTGGGTAGTTATCTGTTTCCTCATGTTTATCTATTTGTACTCTGCATTTGTGTATGTTACTAACAAGAACAATATTTAAATAGTGTCAATTGCCTTACTAAGCACAGTATATATCAAACACCTGATCATGTATTATCCTTTGTGAGTGCTGAAGCAAAGATGGTACTACCTTTTCAACCTTTACTATCCGCTGTTCTCTTCTTTTCCCTGAGAAGCAATAGTCATTCTTTTCCTTGCCATCGTCCCATTTCTAAAATATTTTTCTTCTTGCATTTTATGTTTCTTGTTAGATGAAACTCATATTCACTTTGATCTATGCTGCATCTCATTCTTTTATAGTCTCTTTTACATCTATACCTGTATGTCCTTGTTCCTGCTTTTGTATTTATATTGATATTTTTCTGCTTTCCTTTTTCTTTTCCTGGCCCTTAAAGAGCTTTTGATGGAGCCATATTGGTGTCTTACTATGCTCCATATGTTTCCTTTGCATCATGACAGTTTGCCATTGTATCTTTAATATAGTCCCTTTCAGTAACTGCGAATTCTCTTGCAGTCTTTTTTTCCTTAGAATATCTTCCCATGAGACCCTACCTTCCAGTTCCCTCAGTTTGATGAAGTCTGCTTTTTTGAACTCCATTGTCCTTATTCTGCTGCTCTCATTCCTCCCTTTCTTTAGATTTGTGAACTCTATAGTTTTGTAATCACTTTAACTGAAATTACCTTCTACCTCCAGCTTCTCAACCGGATCCTCCCTATTAGTCAGAATCAGTTCTAAAACAGCTGTAAGCTTCTCTGTACCTTCTTCCATCTTCCTAAAAGAAAGTTGTCCTCAACATGTCCTGAAAGCCTACTGGACTTTCTTCATCCTGACATTATTTTCCAGCACATATCTGTGTATAATTCAATTCTCCCATTACTACAACTAAGAGGGCACCCTTTGGATGCTTCTATTACTTGCAAAAAAAAAAAAAAAAAAAACCCCAAAAAAAAAACCACCAAAAACCCCCCCCCAACCCACCTAAAAAAAACCCCCAAAATCCACTCTTCTGTGTCCTTCAGGTAAGCTTATTTCTAGCATTTCCCTATTATGACACTGCCTTTTTATTTTATTTTATTTTTTTCTTTCTTTTTAGCTTTTTCTTGAGATGCTCAATGCACCTCTCACCTCTTCTGGCAGTTGAGCAATGATCTACATTTTTGATGTACAGTGTGGCATCTACTGCTTTTTCCCCAGAGCCTGTCTTTCATAAACAAAGTGTATTCCTTTATCCCTGCAGTTAGAGGAATTCACATGGAAACATGACCATTGCACAGCAGTCACAGACAGCTGCTTAGCCCAACAAGGACTGTTTCTGTCTCACATGTAATAACTACCTTAGTTCTACGAAATCAGAAGACTTCAGAAACTTCATCGGTTTTATTATGCCCTTATATGCAATTTTTCATCTAAATAAAAAGTTTTAACTACTTTGTGGCTTAGTAAGGTTGGAAAATGAGTGTATTGAGCAAAATATGTTTAATGATTTACACCGTACACAACTGTGATGAGAATTACTGCCTTAAATCTAGAGCTAAGCAGTATTAACTAGCCAGAAGACCATATAATAATTGAATTGTAATGTAATCACCAGATCTTATGGAAGGGAGATGGGGTAATTTTCTGTTAGAGCAGGGTTGATTTTCTTTTTTTTTTCTCTTTCAAAATACCAGCCTATTCCTGCTGCAGTAGGCTCTCTTCAGCTATGAGTAAATTTATTTGCAAAGCTACAGAAATCTTCATTTGATTTGCCTGTACCAACAAAACACATAATCACTGAATGGTTGAACTTGGGCCTCTGGGGATCACCTAGTCCACCTTCCCTGCTCAGAACAGGGAAGTGCTACAGCACATTGCCTTTGGCTATGTCCAGTTGGCTTTTGCATATCTCCAAGGATGGTGACTCCACAACCTTCTCAAGCAACCCTCTCCAGTCTTTGAACAGTAAAAAAGGTTTTTTCTTATATTTAATAGGAATTTCCTGTATTTCAGTTTGTGCTGGCTGTCTCTTGGACCTATCCCTGGGTACCACTGAGAAGAGTCTGTCTCTGTCTTCTTTACTTCTTGCCATCAGACTTCTAGTCTTCTCCAGGCTGACCTGTCCCAGCCCTAAAAGCTTCTTTGCATAGCTCATACACTCCAACCCCTTCATCCTCTTCATGGCCTTCTGCTGTACTGCCTCCCGTAGGCCTGTGTCTCTCTTGCACTGAGGAGCCCAAGACTGGACCCAGCACGCCAGTTGTGTCTTTCCCAGTGCTGAGGAGATTGTACCCTCGACTTGCAGGCAATGTGATGCTGTTTCTGATACATCCCAGGAGAGACTGTTAGACTTTTTTGCTATAACTCCCAAGGTCTTCTCTGCAAAGCTCTTTTCCCTCCGGTCACTCCCCAGCCTGTACTAGCAGATGCAGTTTTTCTCACCAGGGCCATTTACCTTTACTTGAACTTCTTGAGATTCTGGTCAGCCCATTTCTCCAGGTTGCCATGGTCCCTTTGAAAGGCAGCATAACCATCTCATGTATCAAAACACTCTACCCAGTTCTGTGTCTTCTTCAGTATTGCTAAGGGTGCTGCCTGTCCCATCATATAGGTCATTAATGAAGATGTTAAAACATACTGGGCCCAGAATTGACCCCTGGGACACACTGCTAATCACTGGCCTTCAGCTGGATGTTGTGCTACTTTGAGGCTGGCATTTCAGACAACTTTTAGTCCGCCTCACTGTGCACTTGTCTAGTCTGAACTTCATCTTTTTGTCTATGAGTATGCTATGGCAGACAATTTCAAAAGCCTTACTGAAGTTGAGATAGACATACGTTGATCACCCCTTGTTCACCAAGGTAGTCCTATGACTGTAGAAGGCTATCAGCTTGGTCAGACATGATTTCTTCTTTGTAAATCCATCATGACTTCTCCCAGTCACCTTCCTATGCTTAATTTCTTTGTAAAGAAGGATTTGCTCCATGAGCTTCATAGGGATCAAGGTGAACCTGACTTGTCTGGTTTTCCCTGGATCCTCCTTCTCATCCTTCTTGAATGTAGTAGTGACATTTGCTTTCTTCCAGGGAAAATAAGAGTGGTCTATGCTATTAAGTCACATGAACTTATTTATGTCCAGTTCTTTAAATGTTCCCTAATCTGATCCTTCTCCAACAAGGGTAAGTATTGTTTCTCCAGAAAAATGCCATAATAAGAGTTGCCAGAGTGTGATGGCCAGTCTAATGGTATATGGCCCATTTTCAGTTGGAGTTGTGATAATAAAATAGTGGGGGTTTTGGTTTGGGGTTTTTTTGTTTTTTTTTTTGGGGTAGAGTTTACTTTAATGTAGGCTGTAGTATTTATTTCAGTCTGAAATTTGAAAATCAAGCAGAAATACCTCACCATAAAATCCAGTCTGTTATGGTTTAGGTCAGGATGGCCCCTTAGACCTATAACAGACACTCTCTGTTAACCCACTCCCTCCCCAAAGGGGAAGAGAAAGGGAATAAGGGAGAGAGACTTAGTGATTAGAAAGGGAAACTAGAACAGCTTTAATGATGATAATAATAATAAAATAGAATATGTACATATATATACAAAACCAGTATTGAACCCAACCCCCCTGATGGTAATTACATCACTGTCACCACTGATGCTGTGGAGCAG
>JANHFX010014042.1:0-27065 GCA_027560015.1 Chloroceryle amazona | reverse complement strand
CAAAACCAGTATTGAACCCAACCCCCCTGATGGTAATTACATCACTGTCACCACTGATGCTGTGGAGCAGGCACTGGCGGAGTCCCAGCCTGGGCCCCACAGCAGACAGGAGGTGTGTTCAGGAGCTGGATTCTGGTACCAGATTCAGGAACACACTGATTGGGATTGATGGCAGAACAGACAGAGTCCTTCTTGGATGCTCGGAGGAAGGAACTGAAAGAGGACCTGAGCAAAACCAAGCAAAGCTGGCAAAGCGGGACAAGAGGGCAGAAGAGCCTGGGAGCCCCAAGAGAGAGAGTGAGCAAGCAAGCAAGCTAGCAAGCAAACAAAACTAGAAAGCTAACAAAAACAACCTTATAGACCCTCCAGATCCCTCAGCTTTATACCAAAGATGATGTATGGGGGCTGGAATACCTCGTTGGTCAGTTTAGGGTCACCTGTCCTGTCTGCACCTCCCTGCAGGTGCAGCCTTTTGCTTTCTTGCACCCCCAGTGTGGTACACAAGATCCAGCAGTGGCCTTGGTCTGCACACCAGTCCTTGGTAGTAACTCTAACCATGGGGTGTTATCCCTGCCAGCAGCAGACACTGTCTGTGAAAACAGGCTGCTAACTTCAGACAGTGCAGTGAGTTAGAAGAACTGAGCTGAAAAGTAAAATCACTGAACAGAATTAGTTCTGTTCTCACTTGAACCAGGACACAGTCCAATGATCCTTCTCTTTCTTATGAAAACCACAAGACCAGTCAAATTCAAATGCATAAATTATATCCTCTAACAAAGCTTGTTTATACATATAAAGATAGGAAGAGTCATATTACAATATGAAATTGTGTGCCGAGGAATATGGTAGAAGAACATTAACTTCATTCTGAACAGGACTGAATAAAGCCTTGTTCTTTGTCTAGAAATACAGGAAGAGACATATGAACAAGAAAGTACTTGATGACTGTTCACTGATCCATACACGTACACAGGATATTTTAAAATAAGGAGTGATGTTGTGAATATAATTCTCTCTACTTATCTGGAATACTGAAAAATATGACTGCTATTTGCATGTCTGTTTCTCTTGGAATACAAGCTAGAAAGTTTTCCTATAAATTTAAGATTATTTGGATCTAAAAAATTTACCCCAAAGGTAGGGCAAGAGTTGACTGACAACTGTAGCCTTTTGAGAAACCCTATGCAGCCCAAGAAAACTGAATTAAATTTCCAAAAGGATCTTCTGTGTCAGACTATCATTTTCTTTGCTTTACAGAATATACAGCAGTAAGTAGGAATAGTTAACTGGCTGTGGCTTTATTTCATCCAGATAACAGAGTGGTTCATACTTCTGGAAAATATCCAGTACAGTAATTCCTCAGCCTCAGTTCTCCTACCTGCTTCTGTAAGTGAATAGCCACCATTAGGAGCTATGGATACAGGGAATACTGCTTCTGTGTCATTGCTGTCTTTTCCATCATTCCCAGAGCCCATGACTACCCTAAGTAGTTTGGATCCCAGAGTCCTGGAAACAAAGATAGCCAGGATGGAACAGCAATAATGGAGATTCATAGCAGACTTCCCTCAAGAAGGGTGGGTATCTTTTCAGATGCCTGTACACAATACAGCAGTAGCAGCGTGCTGTCAGTCCCTGGGGACTGGGCGTCTGCTCAGGTGTGGGGTGGGCCCTGGTGGATGTGTGTCCACAGAAGGCACAGGAGAGCAGGTGAGTGTTCTGCTGGGAAGGAATTTCCCATCTTGCAGCTATCCCTGGGCTCATGAGTCAGAACACTGAGCTTTTCTTCCCTGAAAAGGCAAGATTTAGTACTTTCCCTCCAAGAGATCCCTGTCTGCCCCCTCTCTCTAGAAGAAAAGCCCGAGAGAGGGTAAGAGAAGTGCTGATTTCATTACTTGGGCCAAAATCAATGGGAGCAGAAGCAGGCTCTCTGTAGGTTTAGATAGATTTTGTTTTACAAAATGTATGTTGTACACAAAGTATATTGATTAGGAATGGAATAAAATTAATAATGCTGTATTTTTTTATTCAGTAGCTGTCTGAAAAAAACATATTTGGTTGTAATGCAAATATGCCAACACACACAGCCTTTCTTTCCAGGTATACGCCTTATTTATTAAAAGCTAATACCCTTACAGTACTTTCTAACAATTTGCATATACTAAATCCACTATGTAGAGCAAAAAATATGACTTGCATAATGAATTACGCACACATACAAAAGAAGGTATGCAAAATAAACACATCAACTAGCTGAATACTAATTACTTATAAGCAAAATCTTGAGACACTCAGTATGCACAACCAATCAGTTATTGCAGTGAACACCTATAACTAATTTCCTCCAGGAAGAAAATTTTCCATTAGCTTTAGTGAATTTATACCCATTGTAGCTAAATAAATATTATTTTAGTTTAATTGCATTAAAAATTAGAAATGCAAATTCTGGTGCACCATGTCTCTAAGTCCTTGTCTCCCTTTTTATGGTAATACCCTTCTAATGGTTTAAGCCTATGAAGAAAAAACACTGAAGATTTTAACTAGCAGCTTTGCAGGGGGGAAGAAAGAAGCAAAGAAGATTTAGTGGTGAAAAGAGCAAATAAATAGGTGCTCCAAGATTAAAAAGAGGGTAGAAGAGCATGCTGAGCTGTTGAAAGACCTCTCTGTGTTTAAAGAAAAATATTGTTTGGTTCTTTCACCAGTGCATGATCAAAATAAGAGGTACAAATTAGTTCATGGCTGCTGAAGCTACAAAACATCATGCAGAGAGCTGTCTTTGGGAACGTTTTAATGAGGAGAAGAGGTCATCAGACTGTGACATTGCTTTTCAGAATTCTTCAAGAACAACACAGACTTCCTGTTCCAAATGTGGTAAAGAATAAAACAACCTTAGTAGTAATCGTACAACTTTTGAACCGTGTTCCTTGGAAATACTGTACAGTGCTCATTTTGTAGCTTTAGTTAGCTATCTCAAAGGAACTCTTCCATATTTTCCATGTGCCCTTATTTCAAAAGTACAGTGAAATGGTAGAGCTTCAACAAGGATTATATTTATAAAATAAAGTTTTATTCAGTCTTCTAAAGAGATTTTAATGTTTTCATTGCTCTAGGTGAAATGGTACACTGTGGCTCTGTTCATTAACATTTAGCATCAGTGCAAAAATCAAGGATTACCACATACAGTTTGAAAGAACATCCAAAATGACTTTGAAATTAAATTCACTACAATCTTAGTTTCGCAGCATTTCAAACGTGATTTTAAAATGTATAAGTTAAGCTAATGGCATTCCAGGTCAAATATCCCCAGCCCAATAACAAGTCCCACATAGAATGTCATTATTCAAATTTGTAACATACTGTATATAGACTAGGATTGAAGAAGTCCATTTCATAAATTTAATAAATAAGATGTAAACTACAGTGTAGTTATTGGGAAAAAAAAACTTCCTTGAGAATATTTAGAGAGACTATTAGCAGAGAGAAAACATTGGTAATTCAAATAATTATTCTAAGTAATCGGCATCATTAGCAGAAATCTCACAACTGGAATGGCTTTAGGATTGCCAATAATTATAAAAATGCCATTAACTAGCAACTGACAGTGGGTTTCACTCCTGATAAACAATTGCTTCTGTGAAAGAAATATGTATCAAAATCATGATTTCTAAATGTATTTTTTTTTCAAAAGTTCCTAACACTAGGAAAGAATGCAAATATATGTTAAATAGCATTCATGGATCATGTACTATAGGTAATAATTTGGCTGAAATTTGACTTATCTATTTATTAAAATAGAAAGAGCTGTATTACAAATTAGCCCTTTTTAGAGTAGTTGTAATAAAATAATTTGGAAAAGCATCAGCAACAATGATAACAAAGCTGGTGTAGATGTACTCATGTTATAGAAATTATATTGTAATTTTTTCATTGCGTATTCTTTTATATTATAATCACCGTGTTAAGAGAAAAAGGGATAACATAAAGCATACTGTATGACTCCTGTCTCTTCCTTTTCCACTAAAAAAAGGAAGAAAATGAATTGGATAACTGTCTTCTGTACTCAGAAAGGAGATCTCTGTCATAGTGGTTTCACTCAGCTTTTTCCAGGTGTACAGAGCACAGTCCACCATCTGAAGTATGTGATTCTAACTTGAATATTGAAAGTCTACCAAAGAAACATGTATATATTTGTTAACAAAAGCATGCTTTCATTGATAAATACATTTTAGTAGTAAATATTTATTAATCTTGCAGTTTTAACTATTAATGATTACCAGGCCATTGCACTTGAACATTCTCCCATGAATCAATTTACTTGACCATTTACACTGGTTTTATTTTCTGCGGTATCGTTTTCTTCTCTTTCAAATAAGGTACTAAATAGGCATTTGGAAATATTTTACTTGTCTATTTCACCTCTAAAAAAATACCAATGCAAATTTTTCCCACAAAGGCTAATAAGTTTGTTGGTTTTCAGTTTAAACCTTTAATCCTGTTTGAATGGATTCATGTCTTTTTCCTTGATTTACCAGATTCTTCTGTCAGTGATTAGGGCCTGGGAGTTTGGGCTAATCTGAGATTTCTCCTCTTCTTGTATTGTCATTCTTGTGCCCATTATTCTTCTCTTCTTTTTTTTTTTTTTCCTTTCCAAGAATACCACCGTATTCTATTCAATAACCATTGCTTGCTGAAAGAAGGTGTCTTAGATAGCCAATTAGCTGTTATGCATAGAGTTTTTAGCCAGCATGGTAGCACTATTTGTTACAGGGCTGTAAGCAAAGCATTGAAAAGTAAATGTTAAAAAAGAGAGAGGAAGGAAAAGGAGATTCTGAAATTCTGAATTTTGCTTTCAATTATCCCAAACTACATCTGCAGGCAGTAATGACAAGTGTAAGTTTTGCGAATCAACATGATAGGAGAAAAGAATCTTTGATTCAGTGGATAAGCTGTGATGTAGAAATCTTAGAACAGTTTTACTAGTAAGTATGCTTTTATAATTAGATTATCAATGCAAAAGTGTTGTAGGATCCTTTGGTAAAAAACGTGGACAGCTATTGGAAACTTTTATATAGCTGTCAGAAAACAAGACACTACAGAATGTTCCTGAATTAAATGCCATTAAATCCAGTTAATAACTTCACTGACTGCAATGTATTTCTACTGATGTAAAAGAAAATCCAAAACTGCTCCTTGATACATAAAAGATGTAAGTTTTGTGAAAACCCTACAATTATAGACAGTCATAAAATAAATGGGTAGAATCTCATAAAAAACTACCAGTTTGTGTCAAAATTATTTTTGGGTAAGGAAAACAAACAAAAACTGTAGCAACATCCAAAAGCATGATTTTAATTTTTTTTTCATCAACAGGAAGTGATATTCTCCATTAAATGTCAAACATATCTCTTCAAAATAGAATGATACATAAACTAAAATATCTGTAAGATTTTATAAACATCATGGTATAAGCAAATAACTTACATTAGGTATTGGTTTTAATTGAGATTTGTGTTACTAGTAGTGATTTGCTATCTATTAATAAGTTTATGGTTTTCATAGATATATTTCATCCTTTTAATTTAAACATATGAACTGCAGTTTGATTGCAGAGTGTCTTAAAAATATTTGATATTCTTTCATTTCACAAGTGACTTAAGATGTGCTTATATAAGCATTTTTGTTTAAAAGCTTTAGAAATCTTTGTAAAAATTAAAATCTTTATGTGACTTCTGATATTTTATCAAATATAAATTGTGCATAAAAGGCATAGATAGTTGTAACACAATGAATTTTTCAGCTTCATTTCATCCAATTTTGGTTTTCAGGTTTTGGTTTTTTTTGCTTGGTTTGGTTTTGTTTGTTTGTTTGTTTGTTTGTTTGTTTTTCCTTTCAGTAAACAAAAGTCTGCAATGTGTTTGAAACAGACCTTTGTGCCATTTTGGGTGAAATATAACAGTAGATCTTGGAAAAAGGAAGGTCAGTCTCTATCATACAGAAAAGGTTAAAGGTTTCTTGTGAACTTTCTATTGTAGAGCATAATGTTTTAAAAACAGCATTTCATATGAAGATGCCACAATAAATGTCTACTGGTGCTAAAGGAAATCTCCACTGGTACCAAAGTCATTGCACTTATTTTAATATTTCTGGATTAAATCCAGAATACCCTACATGTTGTTGTATTGTCCCTTTAAATTTTACCTCAGTGAAAACAGAGCATTCCAGTGAGCTACACATGAGCGGTGCTGAGCAAGTGGATGTATACAGAATCACAGAATAATTGTGGTTGGAAACGACCTTGTAGATCACCAAGTCCAGCCATACCTACAAAAATAAAGAACACCTAAATACCTGACCACTAAAAGGAATTTCTTCCTAATATCTAATCTAAACCTCCCTTGCTGCAACTTCAGACCATTTCCCCTGGTTCTGTAATTAGTAACTAAGGAGAAGAGGCCAACACCTACCTCTCTGCAACCTCCTTTCAGGTAGTTGCAGAGGGCAATGAGGTCCCCCTTCAGCCTCCTCTTCTCCAAACTAAACATATCCAGCTCCCTCAGCTTCAACTCATATGACTTGTTCTCTAAGCCCCTCACAAGCTTGGTAGCCCTCCTCTGGACACGTTCCAACACCTCAATGTCTTTCCTATAATGAGGGGCCCAGAACTAAACACGGTACTCAAGATGAGGCCTCACAAGGTCTGAGTACAAGGGCACAATAACTCCCCTTCTCCTGCTAGCCACGCTATTCTTTATGTATTTTTTATATTCTTTCAAGCCAGGATCCTGTTGGCCTTCTTAGCCACCTGGGCACACTGCTGGCTCATGTCCAGCTGGCTGTCTACCAGCACCCCCAGGTCCTTTTCTGATGGGTAGCTTTCCAGCCACTCCTCCCCAAGCCTGTAGCACTGCTGGGGGTTGTTGTGACCAAAATGCAGGACCCGGCACTTGACCTTGCTGTACCTCATACAGTTGGCCTTGGCTTATCAATCCAACCTATCCAAGTCCCTCTGAAGAGCCTCCCTGCCTTCAAGCAGATCAACACTCCCACACAATTTGGTGCTGTCTGCAAATTTACTGAGAGTACTCTCAATCCCCACATCCAAGTCATCAATAAAGATGCCAAACAAGACTGGCCCCAAAACTGATCCCTGAGGAACACCACAGGTGACCGGCAGCCAGATGGATTTCACCCCATTAATCACAACTTTCTGGGAATGGCCAGCCAGGCAGTTTTTAACCCAGTGAAGAGTACATTTGTCTATACCATAATTCGCCAATTTCTCCAGGAGAATGCCGTGGGAAACCGTGTCGAAGGCCTTACTAAAGTCCAAGTAGATAACATCCACAGCCTTCCCCCCATCCAAAAGGTGGGTCACATGGTCATAGAAAGAGATCAGGTTTGTAAAGCAAGATCTCCCTTTCATAAACCCATGCTGGCTGGCCCTGATCCCTTGGCTTCCCTGTATGTATGCATAAAATAGCATACTGCATTCTCATGCCCTGAATGCTTTATGATCTTGTCAGGCCTTCTGAAAGGTTTTTTTGAACATGAAACAAAGAGAAGGACAGTCTAGGTGCTGTAATCTGCTATGGAAATGATTTAGCAAGTGGTTAGTTTATTACGTTAAGAAAGTTCCAGTGTTACCACAAGGATCTGTGAGACATTATGCATTTCTTAGTTAATGTTTGGATGACACATAAACCTAAGATGAGGTTTCATTGCAAATGCCACATATTACATGGCATTTTTATCAGGAGTAGAAATTCTGAGCCCCATATCCTAACCAAAGTCCAGATGAATTGGTTAGATTCGACTATTGCAAGAAAATATATTTATGGGGTTTCTCACTTTTGTAACCTATTGCACAGTGCAGCTTTTTTCTGTAAAAGCTGTTTTGTGCAACAGGTTGCAATCCTCTTAGCAGTCAGTGCTTTGTACATTATTGGGAGGGACCATTTCTAAAATATATTTCCATAAAGAACCTGCTAGTGAAGGGTACCTTGAGAAAGGTGAACAGGGAGGATTCTAAATCATAGCATTCTGTAAAAGGTAGAAGCTGTAAAAAATACAGAATAAAACTTAAGACCTCAGTAACTAGTGTTTCTTTTACTAGTGTTTATATATATATATTATTAAACCTTGCTGTTTATCTATAGTCCAAAGGGTGTATTCGTTATAATCACTTAATTAGGTCTAAGGTTTCTAGAGTTCCAAGACGGAAGCACTGATCTCCAAGTCTGTCAGCAGAGAGCAGTTGGGTAGCATTTAGTCTTCTATTGAGAGTAATTCTGCTTGTCCTCCAGACCCTCTGTGCATTCCTTCCATGCAGCCCTGCGGGTTCATGCTCAAAGACTGAAAGGTGAAAGAGAAGAGTAGAAAATCTTTCAGAAATCTAACAGAAGCAACCTAATAGACAGTCAAAGTGCAGTGAGGCAAGGGCAGCACTGTGCTTGAAGGGGCCCTGATACGCAAAGGTAAATGGCCTTCTAGTCTACCGTAAGATCCAGTAATTTAGGAGGCCAAACTTCATTTTGTGGCAGTCATGGGAAAATAAACTGTATCCCAGAAGAAGAACAAGAAGAAAACTTTCTGAGTAAAAAGTACCAGCCTGTTATCCCTGTCAGTCCAGCATAGAAGAATATTACTCAGGGAGAATAGTAAGAGAGGATAGACCGAAAGGGAAGGCAAATAGCGAGACATATAAAGAATATACAGGATCCTCATAACTGATGTTATTAACCTGATGCTGCCAATTTCAGACTCAAACTGGTAGCTTAAACATAGTAACTATGCATCAGTGGTGGTATTTATTAAAGCCTCATCACTAAGATTTAATGTTCTGTTCTTAGGACTCATTTAAATGGTTATAAGTATGGGTAGGCAGAGGCTTTGATCCTCTTTTCTAGCACTTTGAACTTCTCTAGCACTCCATGGACGATGAGCTGAGAGAGAAGTTCTACCTGGTACTATACACCTACCATATTAAAACCCCCCAGTATGACAAATTAGGTGGCATTTGATTCTATTTCTTTCCAATCTACTACATAACACTTGTCTTACCTATATTAAATAAAATTTTCAGACTTTTTTCTGTTTCTCTTTTTCTTGGACTTGCAGACACATATCTTGGTTTTAAAATTGGGATATGTGCCCTGCATGTACCCTTGTTCATACTCTAAGCTTTAAATATGAGTAATGAGAGACTTTGTATAGTATTCACAATTCCTAAGTCTTTTTAGCCACCTGGGGAGTTGCTTTTGTATTCATATACCATGACTCTTCAGACTTGAGAAGGCAAAAATTAAGCATGTATAATAAGAGGAAGGAAAAAACATCAGGTTTTTGTTCCTCTAAAGCGGTTTGACAGTTTTTGCAGATATTATAACTTTCTATCAAGGAAGCTGCAAATCTGCATGTATCATTTTTACAACACCACTGATCGAAGTAGAATTACAAGAGATCAAGTGTTCTGAGAAGTGAGCTCTGAATGCAGGAAATATCTATCAGCATTTACTCCATAACATAACTCAGCACCGAGTCTGTCCATTCACCTCCCTTGTCATACCAGCACCTACAAATAAATATATTTGTCAGGATAGGGCACCCTTAGAGAGTGATATTATGCTCAGTGCCTGAAGTTGTCATATTAATACAAATTATTCTGAAACTTACAGGAGGAAATAGTTGGACTGCATGAGAAGTTTTTTTCAAATACCTGTGTATTCTCATGAACCTGACAGCATCTATTGTTTAGATTGTATAAAACTGTTAACCATGTGATCGTCTCTGAACTTGTAACTGTTTGTTTGAAATGTTATAATTCCTGGGCATGGCCTCAGGCAAATTTCTGTGTGCATGTTTCTGTAGAAAGAGCACCATCATTTCTGAGAGCAAGCTTATGGAGAAAATACATTAAGCCAATGTTAAAACCTCCTATAGCTATCTATTAGAAAAGCAATTGTGCTACCGTAAGGGGTGATGGTATTTTACATTTGCCCAGCAAGCTATTAAGGATCAGAAAGCTTTTATATATCTCTCAGAAAAAAAAAAGGACAATAATAATACTCATTGTCATGATAATAATAAATAATGCCATATTATTAGATTCAAGAGTTGTAGGTTGCATATCTCTTGGGATTTGTTGTATCCCTCTCAATATTGACCCAATCTATAGTTGCATAGACTAACGAACAATTTTTGCACAGCTGATCTTTTGCGGGCTGGAGGTCACAAAAAGAAGGTCAAAGAGATGCTTCAGCATCCTTTTCAAGACTCCCTTTGGTACAGAGACAGGGAGATGGAGAAGGACGTAGAAGCAGGAAAGTCAGCTACTGAACAGTTGAGAAACATCAGGAACTTAAATCTGTCCATCAGATATTTAGACTGTAGTTTAGGCTGCCTGCAGGAGGAATTTTTGTGCTCTTCATCTTATTTAATACGTAGCAACTGTGCTTCTGGTAGCAGGTCTGCTGCACACCTTGTAACAGATTTCTCAGTGAAAATGTAAGAATGAAGCATTCTGCTTTGCTTTCAATTTCTGTGGTTGGCTGATGCCAGTCAGCCCATGGTCGAAAGCATGATGACCTGGTTGGGTTTTTTTTTCATATCCAAAGGTCACTCTTAATGTGTTAGAGTGCAAGGTCACTTTGAGACATGATGGCATAAGTATTCATGTCATTGGCAGCTTTTATCAACTGTATATGCCTGATTATTAAATGTGTTACTTCCTCTTCCACTTCTCCCTCAATATTTGGCCTTAAAAAGTTTAATACTTGATGTAAAATATAACCACATGTATTCTTCAGAGATGCAGCCCCTTACAAATAGTGTGACTGTACATACAGTTAAGGTATTTTTGTTAGCAAGTCTTTTCTGTTTTTCTTAATGCCTCACTCCCTCAAGTTATGTGAATACAGTAGTATCTCACACATTGTCTCCTCCAAAAAAAAAGATTTTGGCTCTTCTGAGACTGAAAAAATTCCAGAGTTATAAGCTTAAACCCAAATTATGACTTTTAAAAATTTATGTCATTAAATAACATGGCTTTTTTTACAGTTATTGAATGAAAAGGATTCATAACACTGGTTTAGATATGCTTTGGATAAGGAGAGACTGTCAAACCGATCTGAATTTGTACTCGGTACTGGATACAGTGTATTTTCATTTAATTTACTCTCCATTCATCTGAACGACCCTTATTCTGACATGGATCATGAAGAACATTGCATTACATTGCATTGCGTAGGAGGTCTTAAGGAAACCCAAGGATACTGAAGGGACACCCAAGGGAGGGCAGGAGGCTCAGTTTGGGTGAGGAAGCAGCCTGTTCTCATTCCTATGGTACTGAGGCATCCACACCAACGTAAGTGTGACTACTTCTGTGTGAAAGTGAGAGCTCTGCAGGGTATGACAAGTTATGCCTTTTTATTTTAATGAGATGCTTCTGTGCTAGCACATCACTTTGCTTGCAGCGCAGTGGATTTCACTGTCTGGCTGTGGGAGGGCTGGTCCAACAGGGGCAGCTTGGGTAGCCCCTGGAAGGATCCAGAATCAATATTTCTGGCAATACACCTAGTTTTGATGAGGATGCATGCAAACTGTCAGCAGAGGTTGACTATCTTGCAAGGTAAGCACCGGGAACAAAAATGGAGGGGTCTGTGTAATATTCTTCCTCACCATGTCTAGGCCACATATAACCCCAGGCTGTTAATGTAAACTAATTTTGCTGCTTTGCTGACTCGGGAACTTCACGATGTGGTACCACTAACCAGGGAAGAGAGGATACTTCTTCCATCTCTTAGGGTTAGACAGGACACACTCATATTGACAGTATCAAGTATATTGATCAAACGACTGTTTGCCGGGTGTTTATTTCTTTATTGCTGCTGGATAGCATTAATTTCTTTTATGGAGTTTATCCTTATAGGCCGCATTATTAATGTGCATGCTTTTGTATTTTCAAGCATAACTAGATGTATTCATTAGCGAGTTAGACAAATGAAAAAAAAATAGTAAAATAAATTGATAGAAATACATCATTCACCTCTGGATTATTGTTGAAATTTTCTTCTTTCACATATCCTTGAGGAGCCCCTTCCCAAGGGCTGAACTGCCCAGCACATCTTGTCCCCAACAGCCCTCACACAGAAGAGTTGCCCATTTGTACTGGTAATTACCAGATCTTCTGGTTTTAGCCCTGTGGGCTTGAAACCTAAATCTCACCATATAAACAGATTCCTCTCAAGATGAAAAGAAACATTTCAAATCAAACTACACATTCAATGTCAATATTCAGACTGATCATTTACAACAGCTATAATATTTCTAAAGAGAAGCCCATACATAATATTCAGAGTCCTTGATGTTTTCATTAACAAAACTGACAGTAGTAATCAGCATTTTAATATACTAATTGGCCATGTCCTGTCTTCATTTTCACTTTGAGTGCTGTAAGGCAATGTTTCTCAGTTATGAACTGTGCTTTGTTGCTAGCCTGTAAGGTATAAGGGAGTGATTAATGAAATTATTGCAAAAGCACCATATACACAGATGTGCAATTGAAGAAAATAGAAAAAATAAAGTTAAAAGGAAGTTGACATTTTAGCATGTTTTCCAGGTTAAGCGCTCAGAAGGTCTTTGATTTAAAAAAGTAGAAAATATTATTTTTTTTTTCTCCTAGTTTATATTTAGTCCACACCTGGGGCTAAGCTACAGCAGGTGCTCTATCACCTGATGACCCCTCCCCAACCAAGAAGGGGAATCAGGTAAAGGAGAGGAGACTCACAGGTTGAAACAAAAACATATTTAATGAAATTAGCCAAACTGATACCAATGCCAGTATAAAGCAGACAAAGTTATACTCAGCCCAGCAAACTGTACAGTGGTCACAATAAACAGGAAGGCAATCCTCGGGATTAGGACACCCCAACAAAGACACACCACCCTTGGCAACCTTCCCCCTTTATACTGAGCATGATGTTTCTGGGATGGGGTACACCTGTAGCCAAGTCAGGTCAGCTGCCCTGGCTGACTCCAAACTGCTAATGGCCTGAAGACCACGGCAGGCCTATGATTATGTCCTAGTGTGCATGTACACATTCAAAAAATACACCAAAAATTGAAGAGAACAGTATCATAGAATACAAGTGGGTATAGGCTACTTCTTATTAAGATAATGCTAGTAAGGCAACAATATCTAGTTCTTACACAGTGGAAAATAGAAAAAAAACCTTGTTACCTTGAACTTCATGACTTTATCCTGTGTACTCCATTACATGTTCAGCCCAAGCGGCCACATCTTTTTCTATGGAAGGTTGGGGTTAGCCACTAAAACCTCCTGGAGGCTATTTGCAGGTTTGCAAATACACAAGAACTTTGCAATGCCTTTAAACATTAGTTTAAAACAAAGGTGCATGCTATGCATTGTAACGTGTTATAACTTATTACAAGCTGCCTTCATTTTTTCACGTTACCTCTTCCTTTCATGCTACTTCCTTTCGGTTATTCTGCAAAAGGTACCTCTCACATGAGGACAAAGATTTCAGCGAGGTTATGAAGTTCTGGTGGGGATGGACTCCTTTATCCTCAATATAAAAGGCACCCTTACTGAATACCCCCAAATAAAATAATTTTGGAAGCATTTAAAGATGTCCTCTTGAGCTGAAATGCCTATTTAATCTTCTGATGTGTTTGCTGTTTTTTGCTAACCATTAATGCCAGAAGTCAAGAAACTTATTTATTTTTAACCTCTCTGTGCTTCAATGACTTCTGTGCAACAATTCTTCTGGCCTTTGAAAGCTACGTCAAAGCTAATTCTCTCCTCTTTTTATGGCACAGAGAACATAAGAGCGGCATGGCTTGATAAGGATCCTCAGGTTTGAAAAAAATTTCATTCTGGAAGAGAAGCCAAATGATTTTCCTGTCCTACTGGTCACATTAAAGCTTAGTGAAATTTTAGACAACTGGGTGCCTGAAAGATTTTCAGTAGCTTTTAGGATACCTTTTGTAAGGCTAGTGCTATTCTGGTGCAGTGTGGCCTTATACAGTTGGCTGACTATTAAAGGTATTGAAAATGCAAATTCACAGGAAACAATCTCATCTCCCCAGAGATGGTCTTCTCTGTTTCCTCATAAGAATGTAAGAACTGGCCATAGTGGATCTTTCTGGCTCAGTACCCAGTCGTCAGCAGTCAGTAATAGCAGAAGCCTAGGTAAGAGTCAAAGGACACCTCTAGAAAGCCATCACGTTACTCCAGCTTGAAGCAATCTTTGGGTCAGGTAATTTCTGAGCCAGAGGTATGGTATCTTTGTAACTGATGTTTTTCCATTACTTAACCCAGTAACTTTTCAAACCTAAGTAACTTTGTCCTCTCTATGTAATCCTTTGACAAAAAGAACCATGTGAGTTAAAATGTTTTCCCAGAATCACTTTTTTTTTCTTCCTTTTGTTTGTTCTAAGTTTGTCCTGTGGTCTTTTCATTCTTCAGTTATACTACCTTCAGTAACCAGCAAATGTTACTTTCCTCTCCAGTTTTTTGGAGAGTATTTCTGAAAATTTGGAAAATCCAATGATACCTCTGTGATATTGCTAATGGCAAAAAGGGATCTAGAGAGATTGGAGCATTGGGCAATGATTAATGGGATGAAACTCAACAAATTGAAATGCTGGATTCTGCACTTAGGATGGAGTAATGCTGGGCACAAGTGTAGACTGGGAGAGGAGTGGCTGGAGAGCAGCCCTGCAGAAAGATGATCTGGGGGGTGCTGGTCAACAGCAGGCTCAATAGAAGTCAGCAGTGTGCCCTTAGAGCTAAGAGGGCAAACTGTATCAAACATAGGATAACCAGCCTGTCAAAAGAAGTGTTTGTTCCACTGTATTCAGGGCTGGTGCGGCCAACGCAGCCTTGAGTACTGTATGCAGTTCTGGGCTCCACAATTTAAGAGGATGTGAAGGTCCTTGAGCATGTCCGGAAGAGGGCAACAAAGCTGGTGTAAGGGCTGGAAGGGAAGTCCGTGAGGAGCAGTTAAGGACTTTGGGCTTTTCCAGTTTGGAGCAAAGGAGGCTGAGGGTTGACCTCATTGCTTTCTGCAGCTTCCTGAGGAGGAGAAGGGGGGAGGGAGAGGCTGCTGTCTTCTCCCTGGTATCTAGTGATAGGATGCGTGGGAGTAGTTCAAAGCTGCGCTTGAGAAGGCTTAGATGGGAAATTAGGAAGCATTTATTTACTAAGAAGATGGTCAAACACTGGAACAGGATTCCTAGAAAGGTGTTTGGTGACCTAAGCCTGTCAGTGTTTAAGAGTCATTTGGACAATACCCTTTAATAATATGCTCTAACTTTTGATCAGACCTGAAATGGTCAGGCAATTGCACTAGATGATCATTGCAGGTCCCTTCCAATTGAAATAGTCTAGTCTAGTCTAATCTAATTTCATTGAGAAAAATGATCATTTAGGCGTACTTTTTATTTCCTGTTTTTCAGATTGATATCAAACCTGGTGAGGAGCTCTCTTATTCTGCACTGTAATTCTCTTTATCCACCTTTGGGAAGGGAACTTTCTGAAAGCCTTTGGAAGTTCCAGTGAACTGTGTAATCTGCATCCAGCTTTTAACATGCTCAGTGACTGCCTTAAAGAAATTTTAGTCATTAAATCCTTTAAATCATTAAGCCCTTTCTCTATATCTTTTTATACCTGTGCTTTAGGGTGGACACTTCTATGCAAAGTCAGCATGACACACAGCTTTATGGTGGTAGTGGCAGTAATATTTAGTTGTCCCGTTCACATGCTGTTAGGTTGACACCCAATGCATTTGAACACACTTCTGCTATGGAGTGAAAATAGGAAGTCCTCAGTGAAAACTGGGGAAATGGTCAGAACCTATGGTTATGACAGACCCAGGCATTACAGATCTTTATAACCAGTAGTTGCTAACCACCGCCTCCTAACTTCATAACAAGAAATACTAATTGTCATCAGGGCACTTGATTTTCCTTAACACCTTCAAATGAAATAGCTTTCTTTGGTTCTAGTTTATTGCTCAAACAATGCTTTCTAATGTTGTTAATTGTTAAAAGAAGAATGGAAACAGCATAGATGAGAAGCAATGAAGCTTTTGGTAGGAGCTTTTCTTCAAAAACTTGTTTCTATGTGAATGGTAATCAAGAAAAAAAAAAAGTTTGTGCATTAAATCCTTCTACAGCCTTACCTCTGAGACCTGCATTTTCAAAAGTTCATGGCAGGGGACTGTACATTTTCTTTTGCTGCTACTCAAGCCTGATCCCTCTGCAGTAGTGACCTCTACACTTACTTTGCCTTTCAATGTCTTAAAATTTAGTTTTCTGTGCAGTCATTCACTGAACCCTGAAAAGAAGATACATTTATATTTAGAATGATAAAAGAGAAAGAATTTCTTGGCTGTTATGGGCTTCTGATATTTTATTAGCTAAGTCTGCATTCACCCTCACCCTTATGGGTCTCCCTGTGGTAGCTCTGAGCTCTGCTGATCTTCTAGACAAATGATGGAAGCATCTGACTTAGAGCCTTTTAGAATCAAAGAAGATTGAGAGGGAAAAGACCTGCTAGGTCATTTTGTCCATCCCCTGCCAATACAGGATCATGACCTACTGTACAATAACTTCACTAATGTTTTGCCAAGTCTCAATTTAAACAAATCAAATGATGGGGATTATACCACTTTCTTTGGGACAATATATCCCTGTTGCTTCATATTCTCTGTGAAGAATTGCTATGTTATTCTACTTAATATTCTTAATATCACCATAATGATAACTTATTTTCTTCTTGTAATAATTGTTTCTGTCTTGGTGTTCATATTTTTCATATATATCGTCTTATAAGCACTGTATTTGTCATGTAATTCTTTCCAGCTTTCTTCATAACTTGGCTTTTAAGTCCCTTGTCAATATTTGCTGTTTGCCTTCATTTAATTTCCCTCCACTTTATTCATCTTTCTGGTATAGCCTGCTCAAAAAGATATGTATTGCTCATTAGATTATTCTAGGTGTTATTCTCAGGTGTCAATGTTCTACAGCAAGGCTTTTGCCTGAGTCACAATGTGATGTGTCTGGACATGTAATTTCGAATCTCTGGGGTGTCCCCCTTTATAGCTTAATACAGCTCTCTGACCAGTTCTCAGTCTTGTCTTTTATAGTACCAATATACTTTTTACGCACTGATGAAATTCTATTTTAGTGAATCATCCTTCCAATTCTCAAGTAAACCCCCTTCTTCATTATCTTCATCATTTACTACTCTAAATCATCCTACTTATTTTCCTATGCTATTTTATAAAATGTAAAACAATTAAAAAAAAATCTGTATCTTATGTTTTACTCAAATATATTTTAAAGAAATTATGCCATACTTTGAATTACATAAACTTTAATTAATTTAATCTTTTCTGGAACCACAAAGACTAAATTGCTATCAACATAAATATACATTTATTGCTTGGTGTTACTTCATATCAGAGTTAAGGTTCTTTGGATAAACTCACTGGACATTTCCAAACCAGTATATATTTACCTTTAATTTAAACAGAACCTTTATACAAAAATATACTGAGATTTTTTTTTCTCTTAAATATATCGTACATGCTTTTAATTTTAACACAACTTTCACATTTGTTTGTTTTCATTGGAATTCTTTGACTTGTTGGTCTGACTAGAAAATTTTTAAAGCCTCAAACTATCAACAAAAATATGAAAAAGATATTACACGATGGGGCTTTAATTGGTGCTACTTCTTAATCAGTTCTGAAGAAAGCAGCATGTGAAGAGGCAAATTGTATTTTAAATGTGTAAATTTAGTAGTATTAACTTTGTTTACCTATTCGTAACCTATTGTGCAAATCATACAGATCAAATTAGATTTCAGTTTCAAAATGCTAACTTACTTTATACCTTTTAAATTGCAAAATTACTGAGATAAATGAGACTTTTATAAATGGAAACATACTTGAAGTTTCTGTATGCCTTTCATACATAAGAATTTTATATGTAACTGTTCTCATCCTTCCCCACTAATATAATAAGGGATTCCTTAATAAATACAGATTCCTTCACTGTCAAAAGTTGCTCCAGGCAAAAGGTTGGCAAGGAAAGAGTTAAGAAAAAGTTCAATGAAATGGAAAGAAATCTAATCCTAAATGTGTAAAAAAAAATATATATTTGTGGTTTTAGATGTCTTTTGTGTTTCTATTGCTCAAACATAGATTTTAAATTTTTTTATTGGACATTTTCAGCCTTCCATTGACTGAAATAGATGACTGCCTTAGGGCATATTTGAAGGGGAAAACTAAAAGAAAAATGACTAAATTCCTTTGTTCAGAACTAGTGCTCTACATATCGAGTAATTTTTTTTAATACAAAGACATACCAGTCAATGTGAGTTTTGCTTGCAAAAGGACAGCGAGATTAGGTTCTTAGCGTGCAAGTGTGTCCACCAAATGGGTATGATAAGACTGTAGTGACCAGGAGGGGGCAGTTAGAAAAATCATCTCAGTTTTCATATCTCAGAACTTTGCAGGTATTGACATTAGAGTTGTTTGGCCAAAAAAAAAAAGACAGCCAGTGAGGGAAAGAAGACCAACTATTCACAGTGCAGAAGAGCTTGGGAACAACACTAGGTAGTGCGCTCAGACACAGGAACAAGCTGACTTTCTGAGAACATGGAAGACTGAATTTTGCTGAGCTTTAGTCTGGAGCTGACTACGCAAGTTAATTACCTGCAAGCAGGTAATTATTATAGCCAAAATGGACCACAGGCTGTGTACAAAAGGACTAACCAATTACTCTTTCTGGCTAAGGAGCAGTATCAGCAGTTAGGAGATACAGCACATTTCTATTCTTTGTTTATGAATCAGCACAGATGAGTTAGCTAAACTGTTTCTTAGCTTTCCCTCTTGCTTGTATCTATTAAAAGAGGCTGCTGTGAGAAGCAGTTCTGTTGTTTTTGTGATATATTTGAAATAATGAAGCCAGATCCTTTTCCTGATATTTATTCTGGACACCCAAGCTTTGCTCTGTGCAGAATTGCAGGGGTCACCATTACTGGAATAAGTTTAAAAAGTGATATTTTTTAAGTAAAAAGAAGAGGAGATGTTGGAGTGTTAAAATCTATATTTTTATTCAACTACAATTATCTCCTCAGTGCATATTAGCCAGTAAGAAATACATTGATAAAGCTTTGATCAAAAGCAAAAAAATCTGCAAGGCTTTCTTCTTCTCCATTGCTATTGCTGGCAATACTGAAAAAGTTCTATGTAATATTTACATTTTTTTTGTTGTGTTTTTGCATATGTATTGACATATTAACTCATAACAGCTGCTTAATGGCTATTATAGTTTAACAGTTCATAAAAAGCATTTTGAAAAAGACTCTAAACAAGCATTTGCATAACAGGAAGGAATTCTAAGTACCATAAACATAATGCACATTTTAAAAGGTCCTACTGATATACACTGAAACATCAGCTGAATTAATAAATTCCAATTTAAGAGGAGAGAAAAGAAGGAATAGTTCAGTTGGAAGGGACCTACAATGACCATCTAGTCTTCATTACCACTTCAGAGATGAAGGCAGTTGGTTGTTTTTTTGGTGTTCAGTCTAGTGAGGGACATGAATGGCACCATGAAGGGTTTCTACAGGTAGATTAAGAGCAAAATGCAGACTAGGGAAAAAGCGCAATCATGCCTAAGCAACTTGATAGTCTTCTACAGGAGAGGATGAGCTCGGTAGACCAGAGGAGATCACTACATATTGTTTAGCTTGACTTTATTAAGGTCTTTGAAGTTGTCGCCTGTAGCATCATCATAGACAAAGTGATGAATTAATGACTAGACAGTAGATGATGAAGTAAATCAAAAATTAGTTGAACTTCTGAGATCAAACTGTTGTGATCAACATCACAAATACAATCTGGAGACCAGCGGTGTCCCTCAGGTGTCAATACTGGATGCAATATTGCTTAGAATCTACATTTATAACCTTGATGATGGGGCAGGGTTCAACTTTGCAGAAAATAGAGAATCAGGAGGACTGACAGCTGCTCTTCACAGGAACAGTCTGGAGAAATGAGGTGACAGGAATCTCAGGAAATTCAAGAAATGTAAATGCCAAGTCCTGGCCTTGGGGTGGAAATGCTGCATGCACTAGTGAAGGCTGAGACTGACCATCTGAGAAGCAGCTTTGCAGAGAAGGCTCTAGGTGTCCTGGGGGACCATGAGCCAGCAATGCACCTTTTCAACAAGGAAGCTCAACAACCTCTCCTTAGGTTGTGCATCAGGAACAGCACTGCATCACCTGCAAGTTAAAGATGTGTTCCTTCCTGTTTCCTCAGGCTATATCTGGAGTGCTGGGTCCTGTTGTGGGCTGCTTGGTATGAGACGAACATGGATGTACTGGAGCAAGTTCAGCAAAGGGCCACAAAGACACAGGTCTTGGAGCATGTGAGTTACATGGAGAGTGTGAGAGAGTTGGGATTGTTCAGCCTAGAGAAGAGAAAGCTCAGGAGGATCTTCTTCATGCCCTGATGGAGGGCAGTACAAAAAGTGGTGCCCAATGACAGGCCAAGAGACACAAGAGGCACAAAAAGAAATAGGGGAAATTTCAGTTCCTCTTTAAGATTTTATTTTTTTTTTACTGTGAGGGTTGTCAAACACTGGAATAGGTTACTTGGGGAGGTTGTGGAGTCTCTGTCTTTGGAGGTATCTAAAGCCCAACAGTGTCCTTATCATTGTGCTGTAGCTGACCCTGTGTTGTGCAGGATAGTTGGACTAGATGATCTCCAGAGGTCGTTTCTGACCTCACCCATGACAGAATTCTGTGGTTCAGACAGTTCTTTGCAATATACTCTGCTGTGGTCATTAGAGATTTTGAAAAAATCCTTTGTACCTCTCTTTATTTTTTTTTTTTTTCTCCTGAGAAAATCATGTCATCAATAAACAAAAGGCATCTCACACCATGATGTACCACTTCCCACATTTGGTTTTCTATTTATCTGATAGTGCTTTCTGCCAGGGCCTGGGCCAAGGAACAGATCTAATGTCTTGTGCTGTTAACAGTACAAAAAAATGCTCACACTGGAGTGAATTAGTGATGATGTTCAAACCATTTTGTGTTTCCTGGGGGCAAGGGCAGCGTACACACATATAAACGTGCTTTTATTTTAAAGGGTTGGAGGCTGATCCTACAAACCCTTTCTAGCATGAGTACTTCTGATACAAAGTTTTCTTCCCCAGAGCTATTCACTTTTGAAAGGGTTATTCTTTGCAGGAACCAATTCTTGTGTTGTATGTGGCAGTTTAGAAACTGGACTGTGAAAATATTTCTTCTTCTGAACATAGGATGATAATGTGGATGGTTGTTAGCAATGCAATTCCTCCAGCAAACGGGAATGGCTACTGCATACAGAATCAGTTTTACCTTCATTACTTTTTAAGAGGTTACTTAATACATATTGTATCTCTTAGAGAGCAAGCAGGAAACAGAATGTGTAAGAATGAATGTTTTTCATTATCAATTGTGGTCCTTTTTTTTTTTTTTAACTGGCAGTTGTTCCTATTTTCAAGTGTTTGTTTCTACTTTAATGAGGATACCAACTTTCATCCAGTGAGATGTGTGGGTCACTTTGTTATAGCACACTTGCACACACCAAGGCAATACACCAGCTGGAAATTTTGACTTTTAGCTGAATTATTTTTCCCCAGCAAATGGCTTTCCTTTTGACATATTTTAATGTACTTGCACACTGAGAAGAAGAGTGGGTGAACAGAAAACAGACCGTTTTATTAACCCAGCAGTCACCTTTGAGATTCATACATGTCCACTTTTTTCTCGCCTTTGTAACTAATCCCGAGAGACTGGTACCTGGCTTCCCTTGGAATAACAAAGTCAGCCACAAACCTCCAAACATGATTGTTAACTGAATGCCAACTGTTTCTTCTCATCTTTTTTTTTTTTTTTTTTTTTTTTTTGAGTAGTGTGTTAGTGATTGTGTCCTTCTGGGTACCCTGCAACCATAACATTAATTTGGTTTTATATTTAAGGATTTTATTTTATTTTTCAATAGTAGAGGTACATTGTGCAAAAAAATTAAATTGCTGCTTCTGTTTTGTGTGTGTGTTTTATAGTGATTTTTTTCAGCTCTGCTAATAGTGGAAAGGGAAGAAATAAAGCAATGCTGCAGGCACTGACTGGACTACAGTTTCAGCTCAGAGGAAAGCTACAGGATCAAGAGTGGAGAGACAAGCACCCTCAAGAAGACACCCGTGCACGTTATTCACAGTGTCATATGCCAGTTTCACAGTATCCTGGGTTCAATGGATTTTTTCCGATGGAAGCACACTTTTCATCAGACAAAGCTCCAGCAATCTCAGAGGTACTTACATTACCAACAGATATTTACAAAGCAGATTTCTAAATGTTGTGTTATCTGCAGAAAGCTATCCTTAGTTGTAACATAATTAGCTCATTTTGAAATGCACCTAAGTGAAATCCAGGAGGGAGGTGAGGGGTGAGGCTGTTGGAATTTCCATGTTCTAAAAAATACATAAGGCTCAAGCAAGCAGAAGCTGGAGCATTAGCTAACTAGATCTCGTGCCCCTGCTGCTTCAAAACTTGCTCCTTGTGTCATTAATCTTAGGATAAACTTTCTAATGATCTGGGGCTGACAACTTACCCTCTGTTTTCCCTTTGGATAGTGGAATGTCTCTGTATTTTTCTTTCCACATCACACTGTATTTCTAGGCAGCAGTGAGGATAAGGTACAGCTGGGAGGGAGTGGGAACAGGGTCCAGCAGTTCCATGTTTGCTCCCTTGCTCTGTAGCAGAGCAGATGGCTTCTCATGACATGGAAAGCAAGGATGCTGCCTCCTGGTAAATCTGCCTCTGGCAGATGTGGTTTTGGCATAATTTGGGAACACAGTTTTTTAATGCACTGCTGTTGATACCCTGGGGCAGTTCTGGACTATGTTCTGGTATCTCGGCTCCAAGGATAAGCAATGAGAAAATAATTTGGTACAGTGGCCATGGTGTCAGGGGCAATATTGCATAGGCTGCCCACTCCTTGGCCTCAGCAGGGTGTGCACAGGGTTGCAGAGCTGCCACACGTCAGCCACATCATGTCTTGCGTTACAGACCAGGTGCTTAAAACCCATCACTGAGTGGATCAGGGAGTGCCACCATACTTGAATGGGAAGTCACTGTGGTATTTCAGATACCACATGGTGGCAGCTGTTGATAAAGGCTGATGTTAGTTTGTTTTTCATATTTAAAACTGAGGAATCATTAATTGCAATGAGTGGAGCAGACAGGTAGCCATTTCAGAGATGTCACGTCAGGAATGTTGTGAAGCCTTGGTATCTGATGCACCAACCCTTTCTTTCTCATATAGCAGTACGAAGGAAAATACAAAGAAAAGTAGAAACTCAGCTACTATCCAAACTCTGAATCCAACAATGAATATTTTAAACCTTTCTTTGACTGCTAATAAACTTTCCCTACAGTTCTTGACACTCCCTTTCTCTTCTGGGCTCCCTCCACTCTCCTGTTCCTCCAATATTCCTCACTGTAGCCTGGGGAAAAGAAGTTTAAGAAAAATAATAAAGTTTTTATTTATTCCTTACAGCTTTTCTGCCCCTGTGGGCATTTGTCTGCCTGTCTGGCTAATGTGCTGTAATGAATCTGCTCTCTGCCATACACACACGTATCATCCTATCAATCAGTGAGAGGAAATGCTGAGTATGGTGAGCGCTAACAAGCACTCAGAGGGGTCAGTACACCAGTGCGCTACAGTGGCATGCTACTTTCCCTACAGGCTGCTTTAATTGGGGGAACATAAATGAGGCGGTGTGTGGCTGGTACCATGTCTTCTTGCCAGTCTCTCCAGTTTGGCAAACTGACCTTCTCTGCTTCAACTTTCAGCTAGCCCTCCTTTGGCTCCTGCGGGAAGACAAGTCCCTCTCAACCCCCTTTGAGTTTCTGGGTTAACTGGGGCAGTTTGAGCTGCTGGAGAAACTCACTTGCAGAGGCTATCAGGTGATCAAAGAGTATCTGTTCAAGAGCCTTTGGGGATAGCACTTCTTTGCAGGTTGGAAATCACAGGGAAAAGAGAAGTGGGAAGAAGAGGAGAAAAAGTAGGAAGGGGGCTGAGGAAAAGTAAAGTAAGGAGGAGGTAGGAGAGGAAAATGGTGAAACAAATAGGAGAATGGGACACTGGCAAGAATGAGGAAAAATGGTGAGAAACCAAATAAAAGGAGAGAAAAAAAAGTAATGAAGGAATGACAAAAAAGATGTGGAAAGTAATCTATTACTGAAGCGAGACATACTAGAAATAGAAATAAAACCCCAGAAAATTAAAAATATTCCTATGCCGAAGTCAGGGAGGACAGGAAGCAACATCTCCAAAAGGTCTCAAAGAAGATCAAGTCACCAGAAAAAAAATTCAAAGGCAGGTTTCAGGTTTTAGATATGAAATCATACCCAATCCATAATTAAGTAGCAGTGTTTTAAGTTAGATTCCTATAGACAGGTTGACTTCTAGACATGATTTCTTTTCATCCATTTGTGGGCTGCTAGCATGCCATTAAGGACTGACTGTCATTGCTCTGTTGCAAGACTTATGATTGAGTAAATTTTATAACTGAGGCTTCCCAGCAAAGCCAATCTATTCTTTGTTGGCTGTCTGGAAGGTGAAAAGGGATTTGTTGAGAAGAATAGAGGAATTATAAATCTCTGAGGTGTTATAAAGTCTAAGGTGGGGACTTGGGGTTAACAGCATGTAAGGACACCCTGTCATACCTTTCTGAAAATACCACAATTTCTTTGTGTGCACAGAAGTTCTGGTGTTGATAGGTAGCATGTTTGTATGGCAATCAAATGATAAAAAATCTTAAAGCAGTTTTTCTTTGTCCAGAGTGAGCACTAAGCAGGCATCCATCTTGAGTGAAGATTTACCGTAGAAAACACTGAGAACACTGTCTTTGAGATTGAGGATTTGGAAAGGTGGCAAGAAATGGTTAGTTTGGTATTTTAGAAAAACAGTAGCAGAGGCCTAAGTAAAAGAATTCAAAGTCTGAGGCCTCATGCTGAGGGCTCCTTTTTTGACACAAATCCTGGAACCATGTTAATTTCTGTGTTGGTCAGGAGAGTCACCCTATACTCTGCAGGAAGACAGTTTAACCTGTAGAAATACCAGAGGAAGTAAAAGAGCTACCAGGTTTTCTCCTGCTATAATTATAATCCCTATAAACTAAGAAAATTTGGCTCTAGTAAACATCTGGATTGTTGATTTTGAAAGAAAATCCACAGGAAAATAGGATGTCATCTGTGACTCAGAAAGCGTGAGTTATGCTCTTGAATGAATGCCTGATGAGGTGAAGGGCAATGTGCCAATTATATTTATGAAGTGCCATCCTTCAGTCAGTGGGCAAAGACCATCTTCCTATTGTCTGTGTTTACACCCTGCTGCACTTTTCCCAGGAGCGCTCCAGTATCTTAGTCAAAGTTCAGTTTAGATAATGACTAGGAATACTCTTTGAAGGAAAATTTATTTTCTTTCAGAATAGCTTTTGTCAAATGTTACTGTTGGTGGAAATTTTAATGTCTTTTACACTTCAAGCAATCAATCAAAGCAAACTAATCATTTAGCATTTCAGGTTGCCACTTATCTTGTTCCCTCTCTCATCTTTAACACATACATTCGAGCTGGGGTTAAATTATTTATTTCATATATATGTGTGTATATGTTCCTTCTTCAGCCTCTCCCTTCTCCATGGCATGGCTCTTTGTTTTTGGTCATATGTGTATTTGCAAGTTCAGGATTGTGCCATGCCTCTTCTAAAGACCATTTGTGAATTTTGGCTAAAAGAACAACATTGTATTACAGAAATTATCATTGTTAAAAACAAAAATAAACAATAAATTATAAACATTCAAAACAAAATATATTCCCTAGTGAGAAGGTGTTATAACATCTTTGCTATAAAAAGTGTTTTTACAAATATATAAACAACAAAAAAATAACCAGGGAGAATCTACATCCTTTATTGGATGCAAGGGGGAACATTGTTACCAAGGATGAGGAAAAGGCTGAGCTACTTAATGCCTTCATTGCCTCAGTCTTTAATAGTGATACCAGTTATCCTCATGGTTTTCAGTCCCCTGAGCTGGAAGACAGGGATGGAGATCAGAATAATCCCCTCACAATCCAGGAAATAGCAGTGAAATACCTGCTAAACCAATTGGACAACCATAAGTCTATGGGGTTGGATGTGATCCACCTGAGGGTGATGAGAGAGCTGGCAGAGGAACTTGCCAAGCCTCTCGCCATCATTTATCAGCAATCCTGGTCAACTGGGGAAGTCCCAGATGACTGGAGGCTTGCCAATGTGACACCCATCTACAAGAAGGGTAGGAAGGAGGATCCGGGGAACTACAGGCCTGTCAGCCTGACCTTGGTTCCAGGAAGATTATGGAACAGTTCATCTTGGGGGTGATGATGCAGCAAGTGCAGGACAAGACGGGGATCAGGCCCAGCCAACATGGGCTCATGAAGGGCAAGTCCTGTTTAAACAACCTCATCTCCTTCTACGATCAGGTGACCCACCTAGTGGATGAGTGAAGAGCAGTGGATGATGTCTACCTGAACTTCAGTAAGGCATTTGACCGCATTTCCCACAGCATTCTGATGGAGATGATGGTGGCTCATGGCTTGGACAGGCGGACTCTTTGCTGGGTTAGAAACTGGCTGGATGGCTGGACCCAGAGAGTGGTGGTAAATGTAGTTAAGTCCAGCTGGTGACCAGTCACAAGTGGTGTCCCTCAGGGCTCAGTTTTGGGACCATTCTTGTTTAATATCTTTATTGATGACCAGGATGAAGGGATCAAATGCACCCTCAGTAAATTTGAAGATGACACGAAATTAAGTGGAAGTGTTGGTCTGCTTGAGGGTAGGAAGGCTCTGCAGAGGGATCTGGACAGGCTGGAGCGATGGGCTGAGGTCAGTGGGATGAGGTTTAACAAGGCCAAGTGCCGGGTCATGCACTTCGGT
>JANHFX010014041.1:65609-76123 GCA_027560015.1 Chloroceryle amazona | reverse complement strand
CACTAGTCCCCCATCCCTCAAGCCCTGTCATGCTTCCCCCCTTGGGCTTATTCCTAACAGGCCCAGTTATCTCCCCTTCCCCCTTCATATCTAGGTTGAACCCCTGTCAATGAGCCCTGTTAACTCCTGCCTCAAAATCCTTTTTCCCCTCTGGGACAGGTGTGTCCCACCTGCCACCAGCAGGCCAGGTTTCTCATATAGCATCCCATGATCAAAAAACCCGAAGCCCTGCTCATAACACCAGTCCAAAAGCCATGAGTTGTCCTGTTGTCTCTTCCTGTTAGTTTCCTCATTCATGATTGCCACTGAAGGGATAGTGGAGAACACAACTTGCATTCCTGATCCCTTAAGCATCTGTCCCAAGGCTCTAAAATGTCTTTCTGTTTTTTTTTTTTTTGGTTTCTTTCTGTTTTGCAAAACATAGTGATTCAGATACATGTGGCAGGGCAAATTATGGAGTGATGGTCATTCCAGGTTTTCAGCTCCACTTCTGAATTATGCTGATTTTGTGCAGTTACACAACCTAAGTCTGTCCTTACATAGATAGATAAATTTAATGATTCCTCTTTTTTTCAAGAAGTTAACCTGTGTCCCAACACAAAAGATAACAATTAGTGGTACTCAAGTTAGGGGTCCACCAAAAGGGGGTGGAAGTCAACACAAATTAAATTTGCAAACAGGGTTTGTTTTACAAATCTGGATGTTAACCCAGAAAAAATGAGTTCCCCAGCTAATAAGTCTGGAATGCTAAAATAGGTCTCCAAGTATGTGCTCCTAGGTCCATTAAGACTATTTCACTTGCAGGACACTTCAATTGCAGCAAGGAATAAGGGAGTGCAGAAACAGGGAATCACCCATTACTGTATATAAATGCAGGTCTGTTTAAAAGAAACAAACAATGGCCTGTGCTCTGTTGTGCTGTTATTTGGCTCTTCAGTATTTTAATTATGAAAATAACATAATAGAGGATTCAGTCTATTTTTTTTTTCTGAGGTGGCCTGTAATAATTGCACAGATGTGTAAGTTGAACTGCTCTCCATATTTAAGGATGTGATTTATGCTTTGGAGACTGGTGTTGCCATCATGATCACTTGGAAAAAACAGTTACTAGTTTAAAGGACAGGAATATTTGATTTGATTTGATTTCCCTTAGGAACAAATGATTATAAATATTTAACCAAGAGAAAAATCAGTAAAATTTTGCATTAGTTTGTATTTTCTGATGTACGAGCAATCAACTCAGTCATGTGAAGACCTAATTCAGCAGGTATTCTTAAATATGTGGCTAGATTTAACCACAGAGCAGTCTCACTGAAGTTAAGATAATAAAATTAAAGAACCATGTTAATCTGAAGAAGCTGTAAAATCTATTATATGAAAACCAAATTTGTAAAAAGGTAGTTAACAGCTTCAGGATTTCTGTTTGATAGGCTTGTATAATTAAAAACTGCAACTGAGCTACTTAATGGATAAGACAGTGTTTCTGGAGAAGAAAACTAAACTTACACCATCAGATTCATTACATTTTGCTATGTTGCATTCATTAAGTAAAACGTATTGCTGTTTTAACCTTTGACTCTAAATCCTATCTGCATCTGTGTAAAATAGTCAGAGAGCTGCACATAACCAATCTCTTTAATTTGACATGTTCTGGACAACCTTTTATTGTGTTTAATACAGAATATTTTACTTATTGCAAAGTATCCTGCATAATACAGGTGATACACTATAAAATCTTTGCTCTCACTTATAATTAAGTAATTCTAAATTTAAAATACCAGTACTAAAACCTCCAACTGAAGTTTCATATAAAATTATCAGCACAAAACTCCTTTTTAAACTCTGTTTATTGTGAGCAACCCAAATGCCTGTTAAATAATTATTAGTTGTAGTATATTAATAGACTTGCACCCCTACAGTTGCTAATTCATACCATCTCGGGTATTTTGATGAGATAAGAAATACTAGAAAAAAGATAAGAAAACAGTAAGCATTCAAAAGGTTAATTTGCTTACAATAATAATAAATTAGTTGTTTATATCAGTTCAAAATCTATCTTTGAGACCAAGGAAGGTTTCTAAATCAGATTAATTAAATAAGAGTGGTCCTCTTAACCAGTAGCAGTTTGATTGCCAATGACTCGAAGAATCTCTTTATGAATGCTCGGTTCTTGTGTATTTATACTTGTATCACCCACTTGACCATCTTCATAACTAAAAAAGAGTATAGAAAATAAAATCAAGTTATCATTTTATTAATCTGTCTAAAAACATCCAAAAGTCTGTTTCATTCAATAATCAAGAGTGTTTATTACATATGTTAACATGTTTCTTGTTAAAATGCTCTGCTGCACTTCACTATTATATGCAGATCCTAAACTCTGTTGTGAGTGAAGGGTGGTAGGGTTACCAATGTCATCAAAACCCTGAGGTTGAATAGCCCACTAGGTCCCAAAAGGGACTTCTGCCAGCACCTAGCTTTTTTTGTTTCTGCACCTGCTCCCAGACCACCCTATGCAAGGCTGGTGCCAAAGTCTGCACAATGTATTGCAATGCCTGCTGTATTCAGACTCCTGTCACAAATGGGACTCCACTTAGTGGTGACACCACAACAACGTCCATTTTTTTTCTTCTTATGAGAACTCATCTACTTTAAGGATTTTTCATAGATAAAACAGTTCTGATCACTGAAACCCCCAGTGCTGGTCAATCTGAAGTCAGCATGCTCTTCCACTGGTCTGCATGACTCTCTTTGCAGGGCTGAAATCTATGCTGATATATAATTACAAGTCACAGGTGAGAGGGGAAATGCTCACATCATAGACAGGAAGCCTGTAATAAATTCATCAGCTTTAAAATATACACCCAAATAGAAGAGATATTTTATGATATATGGATAGACTTACTGTAACATGAGGTAATGCTATGGAGTGGAAAATCCATTCATTTATTCTATAACTAAGCATCTACTAAACTTTTGTCACTAACTTATACATAAATTACCTAACAAAACTAAGTACAGAGATAAATAAAAAAATGAAGTGATACTTCTTTTATGTACTTTATTTACAACTATTTGGGGGAACATGGGAAAAAAGGCCTAGAATGGACAGATGTTGAATGTTAAAAGAAGCCTTGTACTCACACAAAGAAAAATCTTGTACACACATGATCCATATTGGGAACTACCCATATCTCTCCATGTTTGTGCAGATCAGATGAAGTTATCACTATCAGGGATAGAATAAATTTCATAGTGATGAAAATACAGCAGGAAAATATTGCTTTAAAAGATTTGCTTTTTTGAACACTTTAAATAGCCTTCTAGGAATGTGTAGTTTTACAGTGCATTTCTGCAGCATGGAGTAGACTCTGAGTTGGCTGCTAGTAAAAGCAGGGAGATGAACTTGATTCTTGTTTCCAAAATATGTTATTTTTTCCAGAAAACACAGGTGTATGGGAGCCAGTTCTTAACTAGAATGAAAAATTAAAAACTATATTTATTAAAAAATTATTTAAAATGTCCATAAGGCTGTTAAGGAGCATCTGAGTCAACTAAATAGACTTTAGAAAAGAGATATTTGTGTTTGGTGATGGCTGAGATAGAAATAAGATGTGAAAGATAAAGTCTGAAACTGATACATTTGGGATTTGCAATACTACCAAATTAACATAGCAATTATGACTCAAGGGGAGTCAACATTTAGAAAACAGCAATGATAGGTTATTTACCAGCAGAATTAGAACAGCACAGGAAAGAAATCTTTTTATTGTTAGGCAGAATCTTTACTATCAATCTGTATTTGAAAAGATTTCTATAAATGCATTTAAGTACTACCATGAATAAATTAGCATTCAATTTTTATACCATATCTTCCATGAATAGCAATTTTTGACAAAGATTTTCGTCTTGTAATTAGTGGGTTTTTTTAATTTGCATTAACCACTTCCCCTAAACACTTCTTTTCACAGAAAAATGAACATGAATGACATAAAATATATTTTACCAAATATTTAAAAATTACCCTTATAAAATACATAATCCATTAATAAATGTGAGGAAAGAATGACATAGATGAAAAATTCCTTGGGAAAGATGTAAGTTATACTTAGAAACTTCAGGCTAAGTAAATTCTAGTAAATTCTAGTCTGAAATTAGTTTTTAAAAAAAAAAACAAACAAATGCTCAAAAGGGAAGGTAAACTGAGTTTTGTTTGGCCAATGAGACTAATTACCAATTATTGGTATAGTTTTTATTCAAATTTCATAAATTCTTGTTCTCAAAACACACTGAGGTTTCATTAGTTATTGAAATAATAGCCACGTCTTTCAAGAATGACCATACTCATATACACTGGATTTTAACTTCACAAAATTTCTGAAGCCATCAGAGAGGACAGATTGGTTACCAGACAAACAGTATACTTGCTTGAAAAGTGAAAAAATTTTTGGAAATTCAATAGGAAAGCTTTTTTTTTCTGAGTTGTAAGCATTGAAATGCATTTGTCAAGAGCTTTCAGGAAGTCACTATTTCAAACAAAAAACATGATTTGGGTTATATTGATGGCTTACGAATATGATCAGATCTGAAAGACAGACCAGATGATCAGCAACTAAGTGCTATTAAACTATTTAATTGAAATTCAGCATGTTAGAGGTTTTGTTTGAACAGGGAAACATTCCAAACTGAAATGTAAAGGTCAGCTATTAAACAAGTACTCGTATGCCTACCAGTAGTCTCTTACCTAAAACAAGCAATACTGGAACTAAAGGTCTCACTGATTTGCATCCAGTAACACTGTGTCCATGACTAAAACAGTTTTTAAACAGATTTCAGCTTACCTTCACATAAGGCTATGCATTTTAAGTTACGGCTTTGCAAAAATTGTGACTCTTGTCCTTTCTTCTGTGACTGAGAGGACGTGAGAAAACTTAATTAGCACAGTAAGACAAAATGAATTTAAAAGTAACAAAGGAGAGAGATGCTATTTTCAGTGGTTTATTAATGAACAAAGATAGAGGCAGTCTTTCTAAAACATTTCTATTGTATTTCTAAATGCAATAGAATGTCTAAATACATTTTTATTTCATTATCATAGGAGGGTTTTGAACTCCTTTATCCAGAAAGAAAAGTTTGCAATTATTACACAATGAATAATATTATTAGAAATATCCAAGTGTTACTGACAAACAAATTGATAGCAGAAAAAAAAAAAAATTACTAGGTGAATTCGATCGTCAATTCTTTGGCCACTACCCTGATATTTTCCTGGCTTTTTCATTTCTGAGGGCTTCTGCTGTTACATACCAATCTCTCTCCAAATCCAGAATATTCTGTAGTTTTTCATGTTAACTACAGAAACAGATGTAAGATTTCTTTCTCAATATTTAGCCCTACACATAACTGATATGAGTTTGCTTTAGATAAAGCAGAATTCTAATGGTTTAATATGTTAAAACTATGAAAAAGACAAACCGACTTGTTATCAATGAAATGATATTAATTCTTCAGCAATAAACCCTCACAAATCCTTTTGCATCATTCTTCTGCAAGTCTAGAACTCAGAAAGCAAGAGCTTGGTAAGTGTCATAATGCAATCTATATTTTGTTTTTTCTTTTCCCAAATACTACTTCTTGGGAAAGAAGGGGACAGGGACCTGAAGTATACTCTGTAAATTGTTACTAAAAGAAGTTGGGATTTATTTGATGGTTTTACTCTCTGAAGTTGTTGATTTCATTCAATAAAAAAAACCAACCTGTTAGCTTTCACAAAGGGAATATTGCCTCCTTTTCAGCTATCAAGTTCCCAAACATAAAAACATAAATCTTCCAGAAACAGTTGATGTACTGTACCTGTGATGTATTACTGACCTTACTGCCTGAAGATGGTTCATCTTTAGCTGACACCTTCTGCTGCTTCTTGTTCATCCCTAAGAACATTAAAATCATGTAAGATACCCTGGCATATAAATACCTTCATAAGCAAATTTACATATGGAGAATGAAACAGGTAGCACAGTGGGAATCACAGTCCTTTGTATGGGAGGTGATTCTCCCCCTCTACTCTGCTCTCGTAAGACCCCATCTGAAGTACTGTGTTCATCTCTGGGGCCCCCAGCATAAGAAGGACATGAACCTGCTCAAGTGGGTCCAGAGGAAGGACACAAAGATGATCAGGGGCTGGAGTAGCTCTCCTATGAGGACAGGATGAGAGAGGTGGGGTTATCCTGGAGAAGAGAAGGCTCTGGGGAGACCATATAGCAGCTTTCCAGTACTTAAAGGGGGCCTACAGGAAGGATGGGGAGGGACTCTTTATCAGGGAGTGTAGTGATAGTACAAGGGGTAATGGTTTCAAACTGAAAGAGGGGAGATTAAGATTAGATATTAGGAAGAAGTTCTTCACAGTGAGGGTGGTGAGACACTGGAACAGGTTGCCCAAAGAAGTTGTGGGTGTCCCCTCCTTGGAAGTGTTCAAGGCCAGGTTGAATGAGGCTTTGAGCAACCTGGTCTAGTGGGAGGTGTCCCTGCCCATGGCAGAGGGGTTGGAACTACATGATCTTTAAGGTCCCTTCTAACTCAAACTGTTCGGTGATTCTATGATTCTATGAAATGGTAAATGCAAGATAAGTAAAGGAAAAAGTCACTGTAATTTAAAATCTCTATACAAGTTTCTTAATATACACATTGGTGTATCAGGTTTCTATTGTGCTTCTATTTATTATTTTATTCTTTAATGGGAAACTCTGCATCACTCACTTTCAGATTTATTTACTATTTACTTCAACACAGTGCCAAGATACTCAGTACCTTGGAAAACAAGGACAGGTATTTAATAAGGGAACTTATTTTTTTTCTTTTTTAAATAAATTAAATCTTGTCCTACAAAGATAAAATTTACTATAGTCCACCCATATCCCAAGTGTATAAAAGGACAGCAGTATATTGATGGATCTGTGAAAGGATTGATAACCCAGGTCATCTCCCAGTTGATACATAGAAATTTTATCTTTTTAGCCTTACTTGTATTCTTTTTTTTAGCCTCACTTGCATCATTTAGTCATCTGTTGGGTAGAGCTGATAATGAGATGTTTCAAAAACATGGGACTTCTCAACTGGCAAAGATCAAACAGGCCTTGAGATGGTTCGTTAATCCAGAGCACTCTGATAACAGGGACTCAAGGCGTCACAGGGACTCAAGGCATCAAGAAAAGCACAAAGGACACCAGTGTCAAGACAAGCACCAGTAATAATTTAAACTGATCTCCTTGGAGCCTTCTAGGGCCGAAGGATGGCTGAGCTAACCCCATGACCATATATGGGCAAAGGAAGCTCAGAGTTCAACTAGGAACAGTGCGAGGAGGACTATGAACGACCACCGGAAGGGGAAAAGCCCCTAACTCTAATTTTATTACACATGCTCGGACTATGTAAATGAATTCTGGGAACCCATTATCATAAGACTGCCCTTTCCAGGAAATTTGATATATATGTATGGCTTTTTTGTAGATAAATTAGTGCATTTTGCTAATTTTTTGGAGCACTGGTGGTGGAACAATCCCCAGTGCTGCCCAATACTGCAATAAAGAATGCCTGCTTAATAACAACTTTGTTGTTATTGGGTATTTATCTCAGAATCCTTACCCAGCCACACCAATCCTCCCCCCTCAGTGAGGAGCATTAGAAAGCAAGGGGGTTTGGAAGCTCCGATTTTTGTGTCATCTGCACGCACCACCCAAGAACTCAAGATCTGGACTGGTCCCATGATATGTTGCTGGAACCAAGGGTGGTGATATCTCACTTTTTTTTTCTTTCCCCTTTTTTTTCTTCTACTCTTATGAACTTTTTATCTTCCAGCATTAGAGACCAAAGCTTTCCTAAAGTACATATAACACTTCTTATTTGAAATAAAATTAACAAATTGATCATCTGTTTGGTGTCGTTTCACTTAATTTACTCCAAGGGAATTTTTGAATCTTGCATGACCCTCTGCACTACCCTGGATAGCTCGGCAATCAGGTCATAACAGTGAAGCTGGTAATAAAAGCAGTAGACTAAGATATCCCCTATATTTCTCCAACTTTAGAGTGATTTATAAATATTACCTGAGTAACCAAATGATACGCTTGACAATGGACTAAGGTAGATTCCACTTCCAAACATTGCACCATGGAGCTGAAAAAGAGCACAGTGTTTAACATTAATTTAGTTACTGGACAAAATAATAATGATAGGCACAGGTCCTAATGTAGATAAGAATTTACCCTACTGCACCAATTTATTGTCTGGTAATAAATGGTGTTCAAAGAAGTCTTAAAAAAAAATCATGCTATGAATATACAACTAAGATACTATATATTCTGGAAACCATGTTCAAATACCCTAAGATAACTTTACACCGAATTTATACATGAAATTGCATTTTCAGTTTTTAAATCTAACATTACCATGGAGGATACCTACAGAGGGTGCTTCTGTAGATGGCCAACTACACCTTAGACTTAAAAAGGCTGAGCAATATCAGCATCTGTGTCACATCAAAACCTTGGCAGGAACCTGGCCTAAACCAGTCTTTGTGAATCAACATCTGTTTTTATTTAAGGTAAGAAATGAAGAGGTGGTGATAACACTGCTCATATGCTATAGAAAAAATGAGTCACTAGTTCAGCCTGAGTACTAAAGTACTAAAGGAATGCGTTCAATCAAGCTTTTCCTGATCCAATTAGACATGCATATCTCATCACTGCAGGACTGTGCTTTAGACACAAATCTAACAGCTGTATGAAGAGAGGAAAGGGAAGCCTTTTCTTCATCAACAGCACTGCTCCATGTCATGGATCTTGGGCTAAACAACAAAACTGAGCACTTTTTATTAGCACTGTGGTCATTTTCTTGTCTGGAAAGGGGGAAGTATGGGTTTCACTTCTCTTCCAGGTACTGACTGCTTTATGTGGAAAAGTCTTTAGAGAAAACACACATAGTTGTTGGAGCACAAATGAGAACCCAGAGTATTTCCTACCCAGGTAGATATTATGACCACTGGGCTTCAGAGGCATGTTCAGACTTATTTCTTTCCTCTGACCCAATGACATTTACCTCATCTCTGCAATGTGCCAGAGCTCCCATAGGAATGTGCAACCATGCTCTCACTCCTCCAGATCCCATAATGTTGTATAGGATCCTTGGTGAGAAGATTTTTTTTTCCTGATTGGTTAGTACTGCGGTAAGCAGAACGAACTGGGCTCAGGATATACCTGAGTTGTGTGAGAGATTTTAAAATGATGACTTACGACGCTGGACTTTAGACATGCAGACTTTGATCGCTTCAGGGATCTGCTGGCCAAAGTGCCATGGGACAAAGTCCTAGAGGGAAGGGGGGCCCAGGACAGCTGGTCAGTATTCAAGGATCACCTTCTCCATGTCTGGGAGCAAACTATACCAACAAAGAGGAAGGCAGGAAAGAATGCTAGGAGAACTTCCTGGATGAACAAGGAGCTTCTGGACATGCTGTCATGCAAAAAGAAACTCTACAAGGAGTGGAAAGAGGGACAGCTAGAATGGGGGACATACAAGGAAGCTGCCTGAGCAGCAAGAGACCTGGTTAGAAAAGCTAAAGCTCAGTTAGAATTAAATCTAGCCAGGGAGATTAAGGGAAAAGCTAAACATTTCTATAGGTATATTAGTGACAAGAAAAAGACTAGGGAGGATGGAGGCCTCCTAAGAAAGGAAATGGGAAAACTGGTGGTAAAAGATACTGAGAAGGCTGAGGTTCTCAATGACATCTTTTCCTCAGTCTTCACTGGCAAGGGCTCCAGTGAAACCCCAAAGTCACAGAAGATAATGGCAAGAGTTGGATGAAAGAACTGCCCATTTTAAGTGAAGATGAGGTTTGTGACCTGATGAACCTGAAAGTGCACAAGTCCGTGGGACCTGATGGGATACACCCATGGGTGCTGAGGGAACTGGAGGATGAAGTTGCTAAACCACTATCTATTATATTCCAAAAGTCATGGCAGTCCAGTGAAGTCCCCACTGACTGGAAAAAGGGGAAATATAACCCCCATCTTCAAAAAGGGAAAGGTGGATGAACCTGGGAATGATAGGCCAGTCAGCCTCACTTCTGTGCCTGGTAAGATCATGGATCAGATCCTTCTGGAGGCACTACTGAGGCAGATGAATAACGATAAAGTGATTGGCTACAACCAACATGGCTTCACCAAGGGCAAATCATGACTGACTAACCTGGTAGCATTTTATGAGAAGGTCACAACATCAATAGAGGGGGGAAGATCAACTGACGTCATTTACCTGGACCTGACCAAAGCTTTTGACACTGTCCTGCATGACATTCTGGTCTCCAAGCTGATGAAACATGGATTTGATGGATGGACAATTCAGTGGATAAATAACTAGCTTGATGGCCATTCCCAAAGAGTAGTTGTTGGTATCCAAGTGGAGACCAGTGACAAGCGGAGTCCCTCAAGGATCAGTACTGGGACCAGTCTTGTTTAACATCT
>JANHFX010014041.1:45168-65509 GCA_027560015.1 Chloroceryle amazona | reverse complement strand
ATGTATATATGTATATGTATTGTACAATACATATACATATATATTTACATTTACAAATTCTGAAGTGGTCAGAGAGCAGTGATTATTTTGAAACTCAATAGGAAGGTTGTTTTTTCTGACAGGCATTTAATGTATTTGTCAAGATCTTGTAAGAAGTCAGTGATTCAAATGAAAGCCACACCTTGGATTATCTTGATGTCTTAGGAGTATGATCACCCTTGAAAGACAGGGCAGATGATCAGACACTATGAGCATATGATTATTTAATGAAAATTCATCATGTGTTACAGGTTTTGCTCAAAGGTGGAAATGTTCTCAAATGAAATATAAAGGTCAGCTATTAAGCAATCACTCATATGCCTACAGGTTTTCTCTTACCTAAACTAAACCAATACTGAAACTAAAGCTCTTACTGATTTATATCCAATAATACTGTGTCCATGCCTAAAACAATTTTTCAAGGACTTTCAGCTTACCTTCACATAAGGCTATGCATTTTAAGTTACGGCTTTGCAGAAATTGTGATTGTTGTCCTTTCTTCTGTGACTGAGATGTAAAAACATGAGAAGACTTAATTAGTGCAGTAAGACAGAAGAATTCTCTTATTTTCAGTAGTTTATTAATGAACAAAGATGGAGACAGTCTTTCTAAAACATTTTGATTGCATTTCTAAATGTAATAATTTCTAAAAATATTTATATTATTTATTTGGGTGACTTTAGGAGGTATTTGAACTCCTTTATCCAAAAAGAAAAGTTCCTAACTAGTACAAACGAATAACGTTATTACAAGTATCAGAGTGCTACTGATAGATTTATATCAGAAAAATAAAAAAAGGTGAATTTGATCACCAATTCTCTGGCCATTACTCTGATATGACTGTCCAATTTCTGGGGTCTTCGGCTGTTACATATCAATCTCTCTAAAGCCAGATTATTCTGTAGTTTCTATGCGTTAACTGTGGAGATGGGTGTAAGATTTCATTCTCAAAATTTAGCCTTACATATAAATGCTAGAAGTTTGCTTTAAATAAAACAGCATTGTAATGATTTAATATGTAAGAACCATGAAAAAGAAAAAATGACCTCTTGTAAATGAAACGCTACTCATTTTCCAGCAATAACCACTCTCAATTCCTTTTGCATCACTTTTCTGCAAGTCTATAACTGAGAAAGCAAAGGCTTTCTAAGAGTCATAATGCAATCCCTATTTAATTTTCATGCTCTTCCTAAATTCTTCTGCTTAGAAAACAAGGGCACAGACCTGCAGTATACTCTGCAAATTGTTAGTAAAAGCAGTTGGGCTGTTTGGAGTCCCTGAAGTTGTTTATTTTGTTCAATAAACCAAACCAAACCAAACAAACACAAACAAACAAACAAACAGAAACTGTTAGCTTTCATGACAGGAACACCTCCTTTTCAGCTATCAAGTTTCCAAGCATCAAACCATAAAACTTCCAGAGATAGCTGATATACTTACCTGTGATGTATTACTGCCCTTACTTCCTGAAGCTGGTTCATCTTTAGCTGACACCTTCTGCTGCTTCTTGTTCATCCCTAGGAATATTAAAATCACATAAGATGCCCTGGCATATAAATACCATAATAAGCAAACTTAAGTATGGAAAAGGAAACAAGTAACACAGTAGAAACCACAGACCTTTGCATGGCACTCAAAAAGCTAGCTAACTTTGTCATAGAATATCTCAGTTCAATCCTGTAAACTACCAGTACATCTGCAGGTATTTCAAAGACCTTAGTAAAGTCAGATTAGTATTCAGTAGATGCAAAAGCAGATAAATATGAGTTTAAATGCCACTGAATTCAGCTCAGGAATGTTCTTAGGTGGTTGCTTAATGGAGTTGCATGCCAGCATGTCGAGTCAAACTGACCCTATTCAGGCTGAATTAATAGAGTCTAATTTACTGAAAATGGGATAGTAAAATCACAAGAGAAAGAACTTGAGATGTTAATCTTATAACACTTCACTTAGACTTATTAAAAGTCTAATTAATTTTTAGAAGCAGTTAGTTTATTTAAAGTTTTAAAGCCTACCTTGGTTTAATTAATCTACATGTAAAAGTATTGTCAGCCATATTGGATCCATTTTCCATCTCAGAAATCTAAATGCATACATTTGTGCATTAGATGTCTTTTCCTCATGGTGATTTATATAAAATTCCTTTACTGTATGCTACTACATACTTCCTAGTCTTTCCAATATGCCACATTTATTGGCAGTTTGCAAACACAGACTGAATTATAGAGAAGTTTAACTCTTTGAAGAAACAGGGAGTGTAAGTTTCCTCTGTGTTTTTTATTGGTGGCAATTATTATATACTTCATAGGAACAGTGAGTTCTAAAAAGCTTCCATACTTGTGTAATCTCTGAAAAGCTGAAAGTGTATTTAAATATTATAGACATTGAAATTCAATAAATTGTAGTAAAAAATGCTGAGCTTTTAAAATAAATTGTGACATTACTTAAAATAGTGAAAACTAGAAAGTGTAACTAAAACTCTCAGAATTATCTTCATGCACATTAACACACATTCAACTATATCAGCACTTTCGTATGTGAGGAAATGGTAAATACAACATATTTAAAGGAAAAAGTCACCATACTTTAAAATCTTTTAAAATAATATTTAACTTTTTTTTTTTTTTTTCTACTATGCATCTATTTATGATTCTGACTCTGCATGACTCACTTTTGGATTTACTAGTAGGACAAATTATGTTCCCTCCCTTTCTCATGCTAAACAGTCCTATACTTTCTATGCAATACTGCCATAGTGACACTTGGGAAAATTCTTAAACATACACAGTTGAACATGTCTGTTGATGAATACTTCTTTTGTCAGATCCGTCTGTAAAAGCTCATGAATCTATAGATAATATTAGATGGACTTAGGCAGATACTGACAAAAAATCACAAAGAGAAAGTTGCATTTTCACTGCATAATCAAGACCTGCTCCATTAAAAACAGTATCCAGTATTACCTGCTATTTACTTCAAAATACTCATCATCTTGGAAATGAAGGCAAATAAGGGAATTTAGGTTTTCTCTTTTTTAATTTTTGAATAAATTAAATCTTGGTTGACAAAGGTAAAATGTAATACAGTGTTGTAACAGTGAAGCTGGTAAGAAAAGTGGTGTAATAAGCTACATCCTTATATTTCTCCAACTTTAGAGTGATTTATAAATACCACCTGAGTAACCAAATGATATGCTTGACAATGGACTAAGGTAGATTCCACTTCCAAACATTGCCCCATGGAGCTGAAAAAGAGTGAAGTGATTTTAACATTAATTTGGTTATCTGGACAAAACAATAATGAGAGGAACAGGTCATAATGTAGATAAGCATCTGCCCCACTGCACTAATCTATTGCCTGGTAATAAATGGTGTTCAAACAAGTCTTTAAGAAAATTGTGCTGTGAATATAAAAGTAAATCACTGTACATTCCGGAAACCACGTCCAAATGCTCAAACATAATTTTAGATCAGATTTACAGATAAAATTACATTTTCTATTTTAACTCTAACATTATTATCATGGAGAATGACTACAGACAGTGCCTCGGTACATGGAAAAATATACCTGAGCCTTAATGACGCTGAGTAAGCTCAGCATGTATCTAACATGAAAACCTTGGTTGGAAGTACAGCCTAAGCAACAAAAGCAACAGCTGCTTTTGTTTCCTTTAAGACAAAAAATGAAGGTCATATGCTACAGAAGAATTTAGTCACTAGTCCAGCCTGAATACTGGAGGAATGGGTTCAATCAAGACTTTTGCCTCAGCCAGTTCAGACATGCATATCCCACCCCTGCAGGACTGTGCTTTATCCCCAAAGCTACTAGCTGTCTGAAAAGAATAGAGGAAAGGGAAGACTCTTCTTCACCAACATCATTGTTTCATGTCATGAAGCTTGCTCTAAACAACAAAAGTGACCATTTTTTATTAGTTCTGCAGTCATTTTCTTGTCTGGAAAAGGGGAAGTATGGATTTCACTTCTGCACCAGGGACCGACTGCTTAATGTGGAGAAGCCTTTAAAGAAAACACATAAGTACTTTTTGGAGCACAAATGAGAACCCAGAGTTATCTCTTCTCCAAGTAGGTGTTAGAACCATTAGGATTCAGATTCATGCTCACTTTTATTTCTTCCTCTGACCCAATGATGTTTACATTGTCTCTGCTATGAGCCAGACCTCTCATAGCAATGTGCAAACATGCTTTTACTTCTCCAGATCTTACAGTGTTGTATAGGGTCCTCAGTGAGTAAATGCTTTTCCTGACTAGATGATACTGGAGTAAATAGGATGAAAAGGGCTAAGGAAATGTCTTAGGTGTGTAAGAGATCTAAAAGTTATGTCTAGTATAAAACAGGTCTTTATTAATCCCTTTGTTTTTTGGTGTCCCAACACTAAAAAAAAAAAAAAAAAAAAAAAAAAAATCCCATAAACAAAGTGGTTTACTTTGGTGAATTTTAGTGTATAAATCCTGCTTTCTTGGGAAATTATCTTCTAAGCACCCTGGGATACTCCTCCAAGATATGGACTCAAGCTTTGGGGAAGAGCTGTCAAAACCATGATGCTAAAATACCTTGGGTTACAGATCCTCAGCCCCTCTGATACTGTCTATTTTGCTTTGCAATAGTGGTCTCCTGATGATTCAACCTGAGAAAATGAACTGATGTTTGTAACAGCTCCCTCTTGGCCTGTGCACTCATATTTCCATTCCCAAGGAAACCAGAGGAAAGGATGCTGTAAACCCAGTTCCTGTAAATCTAGTATGGTCTTGGATCCTGTAACATGGAGATAGTTTATGTAGCTGTAAATTTTAATCCCAGAACTGATTTCAAGCAGTACCGAGTAAAACCTCCTGGAGGTGCTGCTTTGCAATGTAAAATTGAAACACTGATTCCAGCAGTGGGGTTTTCTAGCCATAAAATAGCTGATATATTATTTAAATGTAATTGCATAAGAAAAGTACCTTTTCCAGGAAAAAAAAGATGGTATTTGAAATCATCCCCATTTTCCACCTGTATGACTACCAGAACCACACATCCTAAAAACATGCCTAAGCCAGTATATACTCAACAGGTTAGTTGAAGTCTATCTAGTCTACTACTTACCTGCAGCCTTGTATTGGAAGCAACAACTAAGCCGTTCCTAAGGATGGAATGCCAATTTTCTATGTGTGAACCACTGAAAAAAAAAAAAAAAGCAAGCATTAAAATCCACAGTGTAAAATGCAGAATTAAATCAGTAATCATTTAAAACAATAAACTACAAGCTGTAAACTTCAAATGGCATGAAAGAGGAAAAATAGCACGGCATATTGATAAACTTTGATTAATATAAATAAATGTACTTACTGAAATGCAAAGGTACTTCCATAGAGATTTTTAGCAGCTCGGAAATTGGATTCTTTGGCTGGTGGACTGCTGAGAAGTAGAAACTGGTGGGGAGTGTGCATAAACTTTAGTTGCTGTAAAATATGACAGTGCACATTTAAAGCTGATTATCAAAAGCACATTTTATTTCCAGAATAGCAGTTCTTAAGATACCATGCTGCTTTGCACAATACAAGGCTGCATCTACGTTAAGTGCATGAACTAAGTTTAAATCGGTCTCATTACCATAGTTTTTACCTGAAATCAAGCAGTAAAAATGTCTTTGTTTATGAAACATGTGGAGGTTTCTAAAACAGATATCAGCCAAATATAGTTCTAGTAAAGTAATTAAATTTAATGATTTTATTATGGTATTCTGATCAGAATTAAGGTTGAAATTTGAAAAGTTGCAGACTGCTAAACCTTTAGAGGATCAGAAGCACACATACTTGTAAATTAATCTCAGCACCTTCCCTCTAAAATTCAAGAGCTATATTCTTTTTAAGTTGTATTTGTAAGTGGATCTCCTGGTACATGGTGTTTGTGTGCACTGCTTTCTGTACAGTTATGTATCTAATATTCTATATGGTAACAAAACTAGTAGTGAAGTTATTCTCATGCAACCTGAGATGACTATAAGGTAGACACTTGTCATTGAGACACTTAAATAGACTTTTTATGAGTATTATTCATTTAGACTACTTTAGATATTTACAGCATGATTCTCTAAGTCATGACCTGGCATGAACTGCCTATTTCTCTCGTCTATTAATAGAGTCCATGTGATTAGTTTTAATGTGGACACCTATGGTCGTCTAGAAGACTCCCACCCAAAATGCTAATATGAGTCATGAGAAATCAGAAAATAAAAAATAACCCACACTTACCCTATTCACCGGTAGCTTCACAATATGTGATCTATTACTAGAAATAACCCTAAAATAAGAAACAGTTAGATGTGTTAGACATGGTAACCACACAGAACTTTTCTTCCTAAAAATGAATTATGAATGGCCACCAAAAAGCACCCAGCTGCAGGTGCAGTAGACCAAATCTTGACTAGAAAATGAGATCAGAGGCTGTACAAACAAGCTGGATGGAGTCTTTTCCCTTTTCAGAGGGCCCAGGTGAGTTCCAGAAACAGTCCAGCAACATCTGCAGTTTCCAATGTCAACTCTGCTGTTATTTAGGATGAGCTTAAGACAAATTACACTGGTGAAGTGATTATACATTAAGCTTGGTACTTTAATAATTATAATCTCATGTGAGTCAATTTTATACCATTGTAGAAGAGGATGTGCAAGCGGGTCTTGTTTATCCATCTGCTTCTTTATTTCCAAGTAAGGTGCCTAGAAAAGAGTAATTATGTTCTTTAGTTCTAGTTGAATTCATAAGGTTAATTTTTTTATGTTACATTGTCCATGATTTCATCTATTAAAATGAATACATGGGACTTATTATTAGGCTTAAATCACAGTTTTACTGACATTTAGCATATTACAGTTATAAATGTGTTATAACAATAAGAATTAATATACAAATTATTTTCCCTAGAGTAAAATAATAGGCATATATTTAGTATCAATATGAGTATACTATAGGCAAACATTAGTGATCTCAGGGAGAACAGCAGAAGATGTCTATTTATATTCAGATCTTGGATTAAGAAATTGGACTGGAACTTCACAAAATTGAGTGTCAATCACATGATAGTAATCTCAAGAGACCTGACCTTCCCAGTCCCCTAACATACTTAGTGTTCTGAGATAACAGAAATAAAGCTCTTATTCAGAACACTGTCACAAAATCAATTTATTTTGCTTTGGAAATAGAAGACCCAGTTTGGCTTTGTATTTCCAGCAATGCAACAGTTGGTGATTATACTGTTATAATGTTCCATTTTGCTGTTGTTAGCTCTTATGTAAACTTCAAAAGATCCGAGTTCTACTTCATCACTTTTATTTGACAAACTTTATTCAAAGGTGCCATTGGGGTTATTAATTTTAACACATACTTTAATATTATTACAGCTCCATAAGAAAGAGATGATAGTATTGACTTTCTTTCTCATCCATCATAGGCAAGCAATATAAACACCTTCCTAGTTCTAGAAATAGTAATTAAGTTAGGTAAAGCTTTTTAAACTCACCTGTGTCATCTCTCTGATAGAAGTGATACTGTCCAATGCTTTCATGACTCGGTCATAGTTCTTTTTCTGATGTAACATAAATAAGCAAATAAGTTAAAAGATTATTAGTCTTTGGATCTACAAAACCCCGAATTCTTTGAGTGTGTGTAAAACTAAAGCTTGTATGAATGTTCAGCAAACATATCCCTTCAAACATTTATTAGCAGTAGTTTCCTTCCACCTCACACATGGACTCTCTCATTCATAGTTCAGGAAAATTCCCCCCCAAATATTATCATGATGGTTCTTCTTTGAATTCATTGGATTCTCCAACACACTCAAAAAATTAGCTCAGTTTTTAAACAAATATTTGTAACTAAACTCAGTTTCTGATATTCTTTGGACAAAATGCTATTAAATTAAATAATCACCACACATCACATCACCTTCAGAAGCTTCACTGTTCCCCATCTTTCAGTCTTGTCAACTTCTGCCCATGGGCTTTCACCTCACCTCCCCAAGAAACTGGGAGGAGGCAGTTGTAGGACCTGCCAGCACCAGGGTTCTCTCCATTCCTCTTCTGGTTTAAGCCTTTTTCATATTGTCTTGTCTGCTTCAAGCTCCCACCTTGTCCAACCACCAGACTACCTGTCTCCTCATCAGCCCCCTTCCAAGCACCTCCTGGCAAGTCTTTCTTCCCACATGCTGCAGAACACACTTGCCCTTTACTTAGGAAGAACTACTGCTAACTGTCCTTTTCAGAAAAAGTGAAATGCTTCCCAATGCAGGACATCCAAAGTTCTCATTTATACCCTTGGGCATGGCTCAAATGAGATTTAATGTTCAATTTCTCAAGGGCTTCCCTGAGAGGAGGTATTTTTAACTAGAGGAGCACATAGTGCAAATATTCTTTACTTAAAGACTGGTGCTTGTACAAAACTTGACTATTATGTCAATATTTGATAAAATTACATTTGAGAGAATTGTTTGCAAAGAGAGAAGGAGATGACAGCAATAACTACTTTAAGAATAAAAAGATGGACTGGAAACCCCCCAGTTTACATGGTCTACACATCCCAAAGTCTACCTTGCTCAATCTGTCCGCTGAAAGACATTAAGAATATATTTTTTTTCATATAGAATTTGTACCCTAAAAGAATTCATTGGCTTCAACATAACTTGGAAGGGAACTTATGTTTTATATTCAAACATCTTCTAAGAGACAATTAAAAAAATTAAGTTCTGAAAATAGTCACACAATTGTGCTATATTCTGGAGCTGTATTTCTCACAGTAAAGAAGATTCCTCCAGAAGAAGGTTTTGCTTAGAAATCTCATACATGACTAAAACCAAGCTATGACATAATGAAAGATAACTACTTACCCTGGGGTTAAATGCCAGCATCTGGGGATCATTAGGATCAACTACAGAAGGATATGGCTCAAAAATGACAACTTTCCTAGGTGACTCTAATGCAGACCGACACATGGACACTAACAGATCAACTACCTAGGGATAAACAAAAATATTAATTCAATATATGTATTTTCATATTTTATTTTCCAGGCTGCTTTTTTTTACACATTATAACAATACCATGTTTCACTGTCACCTACATTAACCAAATCATGCTACTCATGGGACATAGCTTAGGACTGAAATTTGTCCATTGAACTCAACATGCTTTGGGTTCAGCCCTCTTGTATTATTCTGGGTGCATAAACAGGACCAGTATCTGGTCCTAAATGCATTACCGTGTCAAATTCATTGCTTGCAGTCCTGCTTTCTCTTATGGACATATGCTAATTCCAGAATTAAGTGAATTCTCTAGAATAGAGAATGCATGAAATAAAATAAAAGCTGAGATGAGTTGCACTTAGTAGGCATCACTAGTTTCTCCCCCAACTCCACATGGATCAGGTATCATCTCACAGTTCAAGCTGTTCTAAAAGTTTTTATATATCTGCCATTGTATCTAATCATTTAGAGGAAAAAAAAAAATATGGCCCTTTAAAGAAGCAGAATGAAAATAAGAATCATGATGAAAAGGAAAAGGAACTGAGCTGTGGTGAGTCATATTGTTGCCATTCTCCTCCTCTGCTTCTTTAACATGAATGGACAATTTTCTCCATCAGTTTAAAAATACTTCGTTAGTTTCAGTTAATAAATGTCTCACATATATTAAAAAATTAAGCTATTTAAATAATGATCCCTTCTTCCATGGTGCTCTGATTACTTTCTAATTTCTAATATCTTTAAGTGTGATGAATGTTTCAAAATAGAAGATCTGCATTAGCATTTGCAAAGGAGATCAAGAGTCTGCAAACACAGCCAGGTCAGGCAGCAGGCCTGCAACTGTGTAAATGTGTTACTAGGAAATTGAGTGACATTCATAGACTCTGCTTCTCAGAAACACTCCTTAGTCTCCAGGCGCAAAACACTACTAGGAAAGAGTTGTTTTGAGTCTTCAGATCTCTTAATATGGTGATTCAAAGTTGTCTTGCTTTATGATTTGCATGATGGGACCTTGTCTTAAAATTGGCACAGTTATTAGAGCACCGTAACAAAGCCCTCCTTTAAACCAGTTGTTAAGTCCTATATTGTTTCTCACCATGCTACCTGCATACTGCTCTGTCATGCTCTTCCCTCCTTCCATTTGTGGGTGATGACATGGGACAGAATAGAAAGATCCAGTCCATAAATACCTGGCTCCAACGTTGGTGCTACAAGCAGGGATTTGGGTTCTTTGATCATGGCTGGTTTTATAAGACACGAGACTTGATGGTAATATGTGGTAAAGGGTTATCTCACAGGGGGAAAAGGGTTCTAGGACAAGAATTAGCAAGGCTCATTCACAGGGCTTTAAACTAGATTACAAGGCAGATGGGGTAATAGCTGGGTTTGCACCAGTGAGGATGTGTTCTAGTGTTCGTGAAGACCAGAAAGCCTCCCACGCCCTAAGGTGAAACTGGCAGGCTCAGCTCGCTCCCTGAGGTGCCTGTACATCAATGCACACAGTGTGGGGAATGAACAAGAGGAGACAGAAATCTGTGTGCAGTCAGGGAGGTATCATCTGGTGGCAGTCACAGAGACATGGTGGGATAGCTCACATGACTGGAATGTGGTCATGGATGGCTGTGTCCTTTTAGGAAAGACAGGTGGTGGAGTTGCTCTTTACGTGAGAAAGCAACTAGAATGTATTGAGTTCTGTCCAGGCACGGATGAGGAGCAAGTTGAGAGTTTAAGGGGCCATCCGTCATGGGTGATGGTGTTGTGGGTGTCTGTTACAGGACATCTGATCAGGCCAAGGAAGTTGATGAGGTTATTTTCAGGCAGCTGATACCAGCCTTGCAATTACAGGCCCTGGTTCTCATGTGGAATTTTAACTACGCAGGTATTTGCTGGAAGACCTCCTCAGCCAGCCATCCACAGTCCAGGGGGTTCCTCCAGTGCATTGACAACTTCTTCCTGCAAATCGTGAATGAGACAACTAGGAGAGGGATGCTGATGGATATTATACTCACTAACAAGGAGGATCTGGTTGAAGTGGTGAAGGTTGAGGGCAGACAGGGCTGCAGTAACCACAAGATGGTAGAGTGTCAGGAACAGAATACCAAGTGGAATCACACCCCTGGATTTCAGCTGCGCCAGCTTTGGCCTTTACAAGCAATTGCTAGGAAAAATCCCACTGGACAGGATACTAGAAGGTAAAGGGGCCCAAGATAGTTGGTTAACATTCAAAGACTGCTTCTTCCAAGCTCAAGATCAGAGCATTTGAACAGGTAGGAAATCCAGAAAGGGAGCCAGGAGACCCACATGGTTAAACAGGGAACTGCTGGGCAAGCTCAAGCAGAAAAAGAGAGTCTACAGATCATGGAAGGAGCAGCTGGCCACTTGGGAGAAATTATGTTGTCAGAGGATGCAGGGAGGCATCTAGGAAAGCTAAGTTCTCCTTCGAGTTAAACCTTGCGAGGGAGGTCAAGAACAACAGAAAGGGCTTCTTCAAATACATTTCAGTTAAAACTAACACTAGAGGCAATGTAGGCCCACTAATGAATGAGGTGGGTGCCATGGTGACAGCAGATACAAAGAAGGTGGTGTTATTGAATGCATCCTTTCTCTCTGTCGATACTGCTGGACACCTGAGGGTCCAGCGGAAGTCAGGAAAAAGGAGGAGTTTGCCTCAGTTGATGACAACTGGGTTATGGTCCAATTAAGCAATCTGGATAACCATAAATCCGTGGGTCCTGATGGGATGCACCTGTGGGTGCTGAAGAAGCTGGCACATGTCATTGCTAGGCCATTCTCCATCATCTTTGGTAAGTCATGGGGAACAGGAGAGGTGCTTGAAGACTAGAGGAAAGCAATGTCACTCCAGTCTTCAAAAAGGGTAAGGAGGAGGACCTGGTTAACCATAGACTCGTCAGCCTCACCTCCATCCCTGGAAAGGTGGTGGAACAACTCATCCTCAGCACTGTGTCTCATGTTTGCCCAAGCTGATAGACTGTTAAGAGGACATAAACAGGTGGATAGATGATGGTAGAGGGGTGGATGTGGTTTACCTTGATTTCAGTAAAGCATTTGACATCACCACCCATAGCATCCTAGCAGCTAAACTGAGGAAGTGTGGTCTGGATGATTGAGTGGTGAGGTGCATTGGGAACTGGTTGAATGGAAGAAGTCAGAGAGTTGTGGTCAAGGGGACAGAGTCTAGTTGGAGGCCTGTGGAGGTTCTAGTGGAGTCCCTTAAGGGTCGGTACTTGGACCAGTACTATTTAATACATTCATCAACAACTTGGATGAGAGAACAGAGTGCATTTTCAGGAAGCTTGCTGATGACACAAAGCTGGGAGGAGTGGCTGACACACCACAAGGCTGTGCTGCCATCCAGTGAGACCTGGACAGGCTGGAGAATTGGGAGTGGAAACATTTAATGAAATATAACAAGGGCAAGTGTAGAGTCTTGTGTCTGTGAAAGAACAACCCCAGGTACCAGTATAGGTTGGGGACTGACCTGTTGGAAAGCAGTGTAGCGGAAATGGACCTGGGGGTCCTGGTGGACATCAGGATGACCATGAGCCAGCAATGTGCCCTTGTGGTTAAGAAGGCCAAAGGCATCCTGGGGTGGCTAGTAGGTCAAGAGAGATTCTCCTGCCCCTCTACTCTGCCCTGGTGAGGCCGCATCTGGAATATTGTGTCCAGTTCTGTGCCCCTCAGTTCAAGGACAGGGAACTGCTTGAGAGAGTCCAGTACAGAACCACAAAGATCATTAAGGGAGTGGAGCATCTTCCTTATGAGGAAAGGCTGAGGGAGCTGAGTCTTTTTAGCTTGGAGAAGAGAAGACTGAGGGGTGACCTCATTCATGTTTGTAAATATGTAAAGGGCAAGTGTCAGGAGGATGTAGGCAGGCTCTTCTCAGTGATGTCCAGTGATGGGACAAGGGGCAATGGGTGGAAGCTGGAACATCAGAGGTTGCATGTAAATATAAGGAGAAACTTTTTCACAGTGAGGGTGACAGAACACTGGAACAGGCTGCCCAGGGGGGTTGTGGAGTGTCTCTCTCTGAAGACATTCAAAACCCACCTAGATGAGTTTCTGTGTGACCTAATTTAGGTGATCCTGCTCTGGCAGGGAAGTTGGACTAGATGATCTTTTGTAGTCCATTCCAATGCCTAACATTCTGTGATTCTGTGATGAGGGAAAGCATGATCAGATTAGCCTTAGTTAAACCCCTAATTTCTCCTCCGATCATTGTTTTGAGCTGATGAAATGCAGAGAATAATCTGGGAGGTAAGTCCAATACAAACATGGTAACAAAAAAATTGCATATGCATTCCTTGCTAGCAGGAAGTGCTGTGGATCTAATAAATGTCCTTAGAGCTGGGCATGAATACATCCTCCTTAATAGTAGATACTGAATTTTGTAAGTAAGGATTATAGTATTTTTAAGGCGGACGACACTTGCTGATGACAATTCCCTCTTACAACATCAGTAAGTCTCCAGAGTCTCTACATGGAGCCTGAACTATCAACAAATGAAGCTTTTAATTTTTCAAGCATTTTCACTATAAGACTAAATTAAGCTAAGGCGAGTTCAGGATTGGAAGCTTTAAAAAGTACAATCACATTATTAAGGAGGAGCCATAACAATATTGAGGGTGACAAAACAGGGGTGTATACCTTAGGAAACTAGCAGAAAGCACAGGAGGAAAAAAAAACAGGATGTGATTTCTAATAATGGGAGCCTGTATTTAGTCTCCTGCGCTACACAAAATGATTTGAAGGAAGACTCATCCAACAAAATGTAGAGATTCACAATGCAAACACCCACCTCTTACTAGTCAGCCTAGGCTCTCTTTGTAATCAGCACAGAAAATAATCATTGTGCTGTGATTCACACTATCCTAACCTAATGTCAAAAGTAGCTCAAATGAAACAAACCCTAGCAGTGTTGAATTCTTTCTGCAAACAGGAATGAGAGTTCAACAAGATCAGATGTAGTGATCTGGGTGCACTGCTATCACTAGAGTGAAACTCACCAAAATTAGTTACTTAGGTCCAATAGGACAACTGACAAAACCTCTTACTACGTCTTTTAAGTGCCATTAAGATTGTGATCACTTCAGTACTCTACAGCAAAGCCCTGTAGATGTAGAGGTACTCTAGAGATCTAGAGCAAGCTCTGCATTTGACTGAAATGGTGATACATAAAATACAAAGATGAGAGCTAACCTCACCTCCCCTGTCATCTGTATTTAAAAAGAGAAGTCGGATCTACGGGGTTGAATCTAATGTACAATGTACATGGAAGGTACTATGGAAGTTTGCACATAGTTTTTCTCTAATTTTAGGAACGTGAACTTCCAGCTCTTCAAGGAGTTAGTCAAGAGGACCCCCTGGAAAAAGGTCCTCAAGGACATGGGAGCAGACAGAGCTGGTAGATCTTTAAGGACACATTCCATAGAGTGCAAGAGCTCTCAATCCCCAGGTGTAAGAAATAAGGCAAGGAAGGCAAGAGACCAGCATGGATGAGTTGAGACCTGATGGTCAAACTAAAGGGTGAGAAGGAATTGGCCAGGAAGTGGAAGCAGGGAAAGGTATCCTGTGAAGAGCACAGGGACATTGCCCAGTTATGTAGGGATGGGGTCAGAAAGAGCAAGGAGCTGCTGGAGCTGAACTTGTCAAGGGAAGCAAAGCACAGTAAGTTGGCATGTGAGACAGAAAAAGAAGGTCAAAGAAAGCATAGCCCCCTAGATAAACATAACTGGCAAACTGGTAACAGTGGTTAAGGAAAAGGCTGAGGCAGTCAACAATTTTGTGCCTTAGTCTTCTCTGGAAATCTCTCTTCCCACAGCTCTTGAGTGGAAGGACCTCAAGGCAGGTACCAGTGAAGCAAAGTCTATAAGAAAAGGTCAAGTTTGAGGCCCCTTGAGGAACCTGAACATATGTAAGTCTATAACACCTGATTAAATGAATTCCAGAATCCTGGGGAATTGGCTGGTGTAGTTGTCAAGTCACTCTCCATGATATTTGAAAAGTTAATGGCAGTCAGGTGAAGTCCCTGGAGACTGGAAAGAGGAAAACATTGCACCCATATTTAAGAAGGGTAGAAAGGAGGACCCTGGGAAGTACCAACCTGTGCCTGTGAAGACCATGGAATAGATCCTCCTAGAAGCTGTGTTAATGCACGTGGAGGACAGGCAACCAACTGGAGACAGCCATTGTAGCTTCGCCAAGGGCATGACCTGCCTGATCAACCTAATGGTCGTCTGTGATGGAGGGACTACATCAGTGCACAAGGGAGGACCTTGTTGTCTGTGTGGGCTTCTGTAAGGCTTTTGATTTGGTCCCCCCCAGCATCTTTCTCTCTAAATTGGAGAGATATGGATTTGATGGCTGGACTGTTCAGTGTATGAGAAATTGGTTGGGTGGTTGCATCTAGACGATAATGGTCAACAGCTTAATTTCCATATGGAAATCAGTGATGAGTGGTGTTCTTCAGGAATTTGTCCTAAAACCAGTGCTGTTTAACATCATCATCAATGACATATAGACAGAGGGATCGCGTGCACTCTCAACAAGTTTGCAGATGACACCAAGCTGAGTGGTGCAGTTGACATGCCTGAGGGATAGGATGCCATCCAGAGGCATCTGGACAAGCTCAAGAAGTAGGCCTGTGTGAACCTCATGAAGTTCAACAAGACCAACTGCAAGGTCCTGCACAAGGATTGGGGCAATCTACAGTATCAATATAGGCTGGGGGATGAAGAGGTTGAGAGCAGCCCTGCTAAGTAGGGTTTAGGTTGAAAAGCTGGACATAAGACAGCAGTGTGCACTCAGAAAGCCAGACATTATCTTGGGCTACACTGAAAGAAGCATGGCCAGCAGGTTGAGGGAGGTGATTCTCCCCCTCTCCTCCACTGTGGTGAGCCCCCAGCTGCAGTGCTGTGTCCAGCTCTGTAAGTCATCAGCACAAGAAGGACATGGACCTGTTGAAGCGGGTCCAGACAAGGGCCACAAAAATGATCAGAGGGATGGAATACCTCTCCTATGATGAAACACTGAGAGAGTTGGAGTTGTTCTGCCTGGGGAAGAGAAGGCTCCAGGGAGACCTTACTGTGGCCTTTCAGTACTTAAAAGGGGGCCCATAAGAAATATGGGGACAAATTTTTTAATGGGGTCTGTTGTGACAGGACAAGGGGTGATGGTTTTAAACTAAAAGAGGGAAACCTTAAAAGATTTTTTAAATTTTTGAACTTACTGTAATCTAAGGTTAAATGGTGATTTGGAAACATAGTTTAAAATACTTTAAGGCAGATACAAAATTAGGAAAGAAAACAATGATATGGTTATAACTACACTGATAACAGAACTTAGTCAGGATGCAAGCTTATGCTAAATTTGTGATCTTTGAGAAGAGAGAGAAAAAACTATGTAGCAACATCAGTAAGGACTTTCCCACTGTTATTTAATGATCAAAAAAAACAGATGCTCTGTGGATAGCCACATCCCAACACCATGAACAGGAAGAAGCTTTTTAATTGCATGAGAGTAGTAATAGCTCATTAGGTGAAAATAAACGGGAATTATCTCTAAATGACAATGGCTACCTTTATTAACAACCCAGGTGACCTAATTGAATACAACAAAAGAAAAAAACAGGGTTATTCTAATTATTTCGAAACAAAATAAATGGAAGAACTTCATTAGTATCATTTAAAACGTCATGCATAAACCAGTGTATTTACAGGTATAACACTGGACAAATAATACTTATCAAACAGTACTCTCATGTGGGATACAAGGAAAAGAAATACTAGAAGTGACTGATAAGACTGAGTATACTATAGAAAAATCAGACATGTAATAAGCATTAGTTAATTCTACCTGAGCCCCAGTTGCAATTTCATCAGCAGCTTCATTCATCACTCCTAATGTTTGGAAAGCAAACACACAGAGTTCCCGTTCACAAACAGTGGGCTACAAAGAGAAAGAAAGTTAATTATATTTGTTGTACTTTCGAGTTCTTGGTTTTATCATGTACTATCTACAATGAATCCCAAACATACCTAATGTGGGGTTTTTGATTCAGGTATTAAATGCAACATAATTTCAAATTCTGAATACATGTTAATTATTGAGGAAGATACATTAGAGAAGCATTTTAATAATATGAGGAACAAATATGAAGAACTGCAAAACTCCTAAGTACTCACAGAGGCTAAATATGAAATCCAGAGTATAAAACCAAAATTATAGTCATAGTACCCAAATGTCCTTAACACTATCCTATCACACCCTGAAAACCTCCTACATAATTAAAATTAATGGAAAAAAAATCCAGAAAATAATGGGGACACACTCCCTTCAGAAATCATAGAATGGTTTCGGTTTGAAGGGACCTTAAAGACCATCTAGTTCAAATCCCCCTGCCATGGGCAGAGACAACTCTGAATAGACTAGGTTATGCAAAGCCCCATTGAACCTGTCCTTGAACACTTCCAGGGAAAGGGCATCCACAACTTCTTTGAGCAACCCGTTCCAGTGTCTCACTATCCTCATGGTGAAGAATTTCTTCCTAAGTATCTAATGTAAATCTATCCACTTTCAGTTTGACACTGTTACCCCTTGTCCTATCACTACACTCCCTGATAAAGAGTTTCTCCCCATCTTTTCTGTAGGCCTCCTTTAAGTACTGAAAGGCTGCTGTAAGATCGCTTTCTTCTCCAGACCGAACAATCCCAACTCTCTCAACCTGTGCTCAAAGGGGAGGTGCTTCAGCCACCATGATATCTTTCTTACACTGGGGCCTCCAGATCCAAATACAAATGCAGGTTTATTCTTCAAAGGTTGTTACTCTGACATTGAGAGCATACATAAAAATTTGATGTAGAAGACAAGTTCCTTGAAGTGGCTACTTTTAATTTATTTTTAAACTAATTTAACAATTTATTTGTAAACTTTAAGAAAATTTATTGTAGTTTTATAGAATAAGCACCATATTTGGGAAGGCCGTATGTTATTTTAATTAAAAAAGGTGCCTCCGCTCTTCTTTCTGGTATTAAAAAACTACATTAAAAATTTTCCTGTTGAACCATTTTTTTGCCTATGTTTCTGAAAAATTTCATTCACAATGTCATGACACCTATCAAATACAAAAAAAATTGGAACTGCATATTGAGTGAGAATTGAGCACTCTGCCTTCATAAAGCAAACAAAGCAAAAAAAAAAATAAAAAAAGAATACAGCTTTAAGCAAAGAGAATAGGCATGACTTCATAGGTTTTGCAATTGGTCGCAACACTTAAAGCAACCCCATGCTTATTTACTGACAGATCATTTTTTTAAAGGCTCAAGTAACGAATCACACAGTGAACTGTTTGAACCATTGAAAATGAACAAGCAGTTGAAAGAAATAAAAAAATGAAAGACAAACTAAAACCTTCTTTAAAATTGATCCAAATAAATATAAGTTTTTATTACAAGCAAAATATTTTTTTGGATACTACTTCTTTGAATCCATATTATTAAATCCTAGCTCACTGAAACTCAGAATGATCTTTAGTGCAGTACTGAAGTTTTGTAACTGAAAATTCTGAGTCTAGCTACCATAATAATCACTAAAGCATTCATAACAGTGTGCTGTGAAGTTCAAGCCAACATCTCTAGGAAGTAGTTGAAGAAATTAATAAATTGAGCACAGAAAGAAAGCAAAATTTAGCTGAATTCTGTTTTAGGCAACACCTTTGTCAGTAATAAGCATACTGCCGTATTTGTAGTCACTTGTTTCATAGCCCTTAAAATATGCATTTGTAGTGTTTCAAAGATTCAAGACTTCAATATACATCTGAAATCTACTGCATTGACATATTCTCATAAGCTGCTTTACAAGAGCTATCATCATTCAAGTCAAATAGAATGTCATTCATTTGATTTATTTTATATGCTATGTTCCATTGCATTAGGTAGCAGATGAAGCCTAACATCCAATTCACTGTGCCATGGCATGCTAGACAAAAGGTATTTATTTTTGTTGTTACTCATAGGTTTTCCACATTTAGAAGGTGGTTAAATCATCTGCCTAGTTGGGGAAGCCTGGTGGGACAACTACCTTGACTGTCACAATCAACAGTACACACAGACTTCCTTTTATTCCAGAGAAAGGGATTGCTGTGGAATAGCGGAGCCATCTAAGTTTAGCCATGCATGCCATAAAGAAAAATGTTAAGAAAATACATATTTTTGACACTTTTTTACAACCTCAACAAAGTAAGCTATCCCGAGACTTAGAGATGGCAAAGGGAACATGGGATTTGTCATCTTTGCATTTTTATTTATTTTTTCCTGTGTTATGATGCTAGAAATGTCTGAGCATCTGGAAGAGGGAAGTTAGGAAAACAGTCATTGTACTTAAGTAAGGCATTTGAAAGCCCTTTCTTCTCTCAGGTGGACACTGCAACTGAGATCTTAAGACTGGGGAACTGTAGATATAAGAGTAAGACAAGAAAGTTTGAGCTCTGAAGAGGATCAGACATTATGTTAGGGTTTTTATAATTCTTCAGATTTTATATATTTGATGAACCTTTAAGGCCACTGAGTATTTTGGCTCTGCAGTCTAATGGGGAAAATAACCCAAACCCTGTAGCTATATGGATACTCAATAGCCTGTTTCCATATATGCACCCTGAATGCCTTCTAACCCAAGCTCCAGCCATTTCAAGAGCACATTTCAATCCTGTTTCTCAAATTTTTTTCAAATTTCAGAATTTAAGCGAATCAGATGCTTTTAGCTTCAATTTCCCACAATTGTTACTAGAGCATTCCAAGAGATGTTCATATGGCTCTTTCACTGTAATTTAACTCAAATCATGTTAGGTTCAACCACTTAAACTTTTTCTTTCCCTCCAGAATTAAAAGATTGGCTTACAATTAAGAAGCAAATATTTGGAGAGCTTCTGTTTGTCACACAATGGTGACTTATCTATTCAGTGTGAGATTTGCATATTTTGGTTTTGTCTACAGTCACGCATGCTGGAACTAATGAAAATGTACAAAATTATTAAATTAATATTTGAAGACAGAGCTTAAAGGAAATCACAAGCTTTATGGGAAAATTAGGATTCAAGGCTGCTCTTCCACTGCTAATGCTTTGCATACTGCCAGTATGTTTTCTTTTATAGCATGCACTTGTCTCTTCTCTTGTAATAGGATGTGAGCCCTTAGAGCAGGAACAGTCTTGTTCTGACTTCCTATCATAAATTAAGAAATGTCCCTAGCCACAGTAAACAAGGGAAGGGGAGGGGAGGGGAGG
>JANHFX010014041.1:0-41617 GCA_027560015.1 Chloroceryle amazona | reverse complement strand
CCACGCGCGGCGCTGATCCGAGCCTCGCTTCCGGTTTCGCCGCGGTTCAATCTCCCGCGGTTGCCCCGGCAACGTGTCGTCCCTCCACTCCCGGTCAGCCTGTCGGCCTCGCGCGCGGGGAGCTGCCGGCAGGACTCTCTGTCTTCCCTCGGGGTTCCCCGGCCCCGGGAAACCCCGCCCTCCTCAAGTCTAGCGCGCGGCCACGGTGGTGACCTCGTCCGCTGCCTCGCTCTGCGCAGTCTGAGAGGGAGCTACTGGAAAGATGAGCTAGGGAGGGGCCCAGAACTAGACACAGGACTTCAGGTGTGGCCTCATCAGTGCTGGGTAGAGAGGAAGGACCACCTCTCTCCACCTGATGGCAATTTTATTACTGAATGCTGTTCAGGATACCATTAACCTTCCTTACTGCGAGAGCACACTGCTGAGTCAGGTTCCATTTGGTGTCAAACAGGACACACTGATCCTTTTCTGCCAAGCTGCTTTACAGCTGAGTGACCTCAGCGTATATTGGTGCCTGAGGTTGTTCCTCCACAGGTGCTGAAATCTGCACTTCTTGTTCAATTGCATGAGACTCCTGTCAGCCTCTCAGACTCTCCAGCCTGTCAACATACCTCTGAATGGCACCCCATGTGTCTGGAGTATCAGCCAAGGCTCCCAGTTTTGTATCATCTGCACACTTGCTGAAGGTACACTCTGCTCCATCATCCAAATAATTAATTAAAACATTAAACAGGACTGGACCCATTATTGATCATTGGGGTACATCACTCGCTACTGTCCTCCACTTAGACGTTGTCCCACTGATCATCACCCTCTGGGCCCAGCCATTCAGCAAGTTTTCAGTCTACTTCACTATCTTCTCATGCAGCCCATGCCTCAACAGCTTGTTTACGAGAGACAGTGTCAAAGGCATTACTGAGGTCCAGACAGACGTATCCATTGCTTGTCCCTCATCTACCAGACCAGTCACTTCATCACAGAAGTTTCTCAAGTTGGTCAAGCATGACTTCTCACTGGTGAAGCCATGCTGACTCCTCCTGGTTATCCTCTTGTCCGTAGTGTACCTAGAAATGGTTTCCAGGCTTAGCTGCTCCACCATCTTCCCAGGGATTGAGACAGGGGTCTTCCCCTGCTTGCCCTTGTTGAAAAGAGGAGTGACATTTGCTTTCTTCCAGTCTTTGGATATGATAATATATTTTTATTAAACATCTTTTAATCAGATCCTTAAACATAATAACCACTTCTGTTAATGACTCATGTTCTCATTATATTTAAATTTTTGTAATAAAAGTACATGCTGAATTCCTAAAACAAGATATCTCTCTACTATTATAGCAGCAAAACTGTTGCATTATTAAAATGCAACTTAAGTCTTTCCCCAGAATTTTATAATCAGCTCCAGAATAACAGGAAGAATTTCATATGGCATTAAAAAAATGTTAATAGCCTTCTAACAGAACCAAATAATGCTGAATTTTCTTTAGTACATTATTACATCTCCTTTGGACAATACATTCTTTAGCTAGATGAACCAAATAATATGGTTGAAAAGTACTTCTGGAGGTCAGCTGGTGCTTGTATTCTCTTATACAGGACTAGTTTTATCTGAAATTTTAAGTTTGAGATAAAACTAGAATTAGTTTTTCTCTAAAGCTTTTTCAAGCACTGGAACAGGATGCTTAGACAGGCTGTGGAGTCTCCATCCCTGGAAATTTTCAAAAGTCAGTTAAAGATGGTGCATGAAACAACCTCCAGTTTCAGGGGCTTTTCACTAGAGACACATGCCCCACAGGAGAGTATCTCAGTCCTTCAGAATGCGCTTCGTGGAATTTTTTGTGTGAGATAAGGGAGCTGTTTGGATGTAAAGGCTGCAGCCCCAACCCATAAGAATTATTTCAAAGCTGTGTCTTAATCCTTCTGTGAAGAATGAAGTATATGGGAGTCAGACTACTCTTAGGAATAACCACATGAAATAGTATGGTCTATGTTATGCACGAGGTTAATAATACTTTTTCTTCTTAGGATCCATGTATTCACCGAATTTTCCCTGTGCTTTGCAGAAAGATTGCAAATCCTGCCATGCAGTGATTTCAGAAAATTTGCTGGTTTTAGTGGCATTCTATATAAGTGTGTATCTCTAAACATCCAGTTTAGCTTTCATAACTTTGGGTGCACTGTAAGTAATCATTAGATCTCGTGCTCTTGAAATAAATACTAAAGAAACATGCTAGGATGAGAAATTACATTCATCCTCATATGGGAAAAGTGTGATTACCTACAGGAAAGCATTGCTTACTTCACTGATTTTTTTTTTGTTTGGTTTGGGTTTTGGTTTTTGTTTGTTTGTTTTTAAATAGGTTGGAGTGAAGGAATGGACCATGAACCTTTTATAAAGAAGAGTGTTACATCTTCATGATGCATTATAGTACTTCTATAAGACTCCTTCCCTGCCAGAAAACCTTTGTCCTTCACCTTCATAGTAAAATAGCTGCAGTTCCTTCTGAGAACATTAGGTGTGTGAAGGTTTTCAAGGTACCTCATCTATATAATGTATTTTTGTCTACACACACACTTGTGGAGTACAATGTACTTGTGGAGCACACATAGGAACTGAATATATAATTCTGGCTTCCTGTATTTCAGAGAGCTTTTGGAGCTCAAAATAAAACTATTTGTTGTGAAAGATCCATACTTTGCTCCATGAAGAAATTCCCAAGAGAAATCTAAGATTTTTGTCCTTATCCATCTTCAGTAAATCACTAAGGTAGCCTCTCTACTTACAGATCAGTAAGATTCCTGTGTGCAACAGGATCCCCGAACCAGCAACATTTGCATGATTAGATTAGTACCATGGACTCTGGAGCAAGACAGGTGACCATTGTAAGAACATAAAGCCAAGGATATGCAACTGTGTTATTCAGCTGTTCTGCAATGGACACCTTCCATATATGTGGATCCAGTGTATAAATTAAGCCATACAAAAAGGCACATACTGTTATCTTCAAGTCACTCTTATCTTACGGGAAAGAAGATGTCAAGATATTAAGAAAGCAAAGTAAGTTGAAATAGATACTAAAACCAGAATACCCCCAGAAAAATTAAAACACAATCCTGACAAGAAAGCTTGTACTGAAAGAGACTGATTTAAAGCTACTTTAAGATAAAAACATAGCCTGTAGAGCAAATCTGCAGAAAGGAAAAACTTCCTCTCTCAGTTTCACTTGGCATCTTCAGCTGTCCTGAGGATGAGACATCTGAATTATGTAAGTCATTAACAACCTCCATAAAAAATTACACCCAGGTATGCAAGTTTACAATATTAAAAGATTTTAATTATTGTGTGATGGCATTGTTGATTTTTTTTAACTGTACATCAATATAATTAATTAAACTACACTATAGTTCAGGAAAGGTGTCAGGCTGACATACTCTAGGATTACAGAATCAAATTCCTTACTGGTTTCTTTTCAATTTCATAAAACTCCATTAAATTATGTAAAATCAAACCTAAATATATTTTAAAATAACTTCTCAACCAATAACTTTGCTACGCTTTTATAAATTCATATGCCACCTTTGTTGTGAAAAAAAATTCCAAAAGATAGAAGGGAAATCCATCATTACAGATACACACTCATACAATCAGAATCATTCAGGTTGGAAAAGACCTTTATGATCATCACATCCAACTTAATTCAGCACTTCCAAATCCACTGCTAAACCCTGTTGCTAAGTGCCATGTCTACACGCCTTTTAAATACCCCCAGAAATGGTGACGCAATGACTTCCCTAGGCAGCCTGTTCCCATGATTGACAATCATGGGAATTTTTCTAATGTCCAGTGTTTCTAATAAATTTTTCCTAATGTCGAATCTAACCCTGCCCCAGCACAACTTGAGGCTGTTCTTGTCCTATCACTTGATACTTGGGAGAACAGACCAACCCCCACCTTGCTACAACCTCCGTTCAGGTAGTTGTACAGAGTGATAAGGTTTCCCCTGAATCTCCTCCGAGCTAAACAACCCCAGTTCCCTCAGCTGCTCCTCTTAACACTTGTGCATTAGACCCTTCACCAGCTTTGTTGCCCTTCATTAGACAAGCTCCAGCATCTCAGTGTCCTTGGGATGAGGGGCCCCAGACTGAACACATTATTCAATGTGCAACCTCACTGGTACTGAGTACAGGGGGACAATCACTTCACTAGACCCGATGGCCACACTATTTCTGATACAAGCCAGGGTGCTGTTGGCCTTCCTGGCCACCTGGGCACACTGTTGGTTCATTTTCAGCTGGTTGTTGACCAACACCACCAGGTACTTTTCCATTGGGCAGCTTTCCAGTCACTCTTTGCAAGCATGTAGCATTGCACTGTGCTGTTGTGATCCAAGTGCAGGACCTGCCACTTGCCCTGTTGAACCTTATACCATTGACCTTGGCCCATTGATTCAGACTGTCCAGATCCCTCCGTAGAGTCTTCCTGCTCTCAGGTAGATCAACCTGCCTAATTTGGTGTCATCGGCAAACTTACTGTGGGTGACACTGATCCCCTCATACAGATCATTGATAAAGATATTAAGGAGAATTGGTCCCAATACTGAGCCCTGGTGACCACCACTTGCAAATGGCTGCCAGCTGGATTTAACTCCATCCACCACTACACTTCGGGCCTGGTCATCCACAGTTTTTTACCCTGTGAAGCATGCACCCATCCAAGCCAGTTTCTTCAGGAGAATGATGTAGAAAATAGTGTCAAAAGCTTTACTAAATTCCAAGTAGACATCATCCACAGCCTTTCCCTCATCGACTAGCCTGTTCACCTTGTCACAGAATAATATCAGGTTAGCCAAGCAGGAGCTGCCCTTCATAAACCCATGGTGATTGCCTGGTTGTCTTATATGTGCCATGTGATGGCACTCAAGGTGATCTGCTCCCATAGCCTTCCCTGTCACCAGCATCAGACTGACAGGCCTGTAATTCCACAGATCCTCCTTTCATCCCTTCTTGTAAATGGGCATTACATTTGCTAACATGCAATCAACAGAGACTGCTGATAAATGACAGAAAGTGTCTCAGTGAGCACTTCCACCAGCTCCCTCAATACTCATGGATGGATCCCATCTGGCCCTTGACATGGACTTGAGTGTGTCTAAGTGGTGTAGCAAGTCAGTAACAATTTCCTCTTGGATTATCTAGTACACCCATTCAAGCCATGAGCAGCCAGCTTCTCCAGGAGAATGGTGTGGGAAATGTCAAAGGCTTTACTAAAGTTTAGGTAGGCAACATCCACAGCCTTTCCCTCATCCACTAAGTGGATCACCTTGTCATAGAAGGAGTGTGTGCATCTGTGTGGAGGAACTATTCTTTAAAAGCAGAGGCTAGTGAACCACCAAGAGCATTTTAGTTTGTGGCTTGTGATACAACCAACCACAAATAAAGTCTGTTTAAGTATTGCCTTTGAGATGTGCATATCTGTAAAAACTAGGATCTAGACACAGAATCTAAAAATAGAAGCAGATGGTAGCAAGGTTCTGATCATTATGAAACTTGGTTAAGTTACTGTGGTTTTAAAAAAGTATAAGCATTCTAAAGGTTTTTATGAAGGCCAGGGTTACTACATATGGGATCCATTAAGTGACATGAAGCTAGATTGCATGTAGCCTTGCCTTAAATGAAAGTCCTCAGAATACTGCTTAATAAAGTACCATATTTCTGAGGTCAGCTGTTGCAGCAGTATTAAATATAATGTGCTTTTTCAGGTGAGTCATTCTTTATTCTCTATATACACATTTTGTATATATGTATGTAGGTTTACATACATGTAGAGGTGCAGCAAGTAGATAAACTCCACAACTGACTACTTTAGGCTGCCTCTTTCAGAGCTCTCATTAGAGTGAAGTATAAATTTCCTTAAGACCCTTTGGCAAGCTCATGCTCAAAAACTCAGATCCCTTCTCACCTTATACAGAACTGCAAACTCATTAATGACTCTGTATTGCTTACTGAATCATTCAAGCATACACAGAGCACGCTAGATTTCTTCTCATTTATCTCCTCTTCCCTGGGTTATATAATGATAACCTTTTATTTTTGGAAAGCTTGCTAGGTTATGTTGCTTGCAAAGGCACTGATGAATATGTTTTCTGGCAAACGTGTTTGCACTTTCCTCTGTTTTGAAGCAATGACAAATAACTAAAATGACCACTCTTTAAACTGAAGACAGAGAAAAGTAATTCTGAGGGATTGAATCTCTAAAACTGGAAAGCAGGAAGAATTGAGATTTTTTATTTAGAGCAGATGACTTTCCATTCTGTTTTCTTTTAATAATTCATCATGGGAACAGGAATAAACTCTACTGTTTGCTTTGTCCTATAGACAATAGATAAAACATAACAGTGGAAATAATTATATTATCCAAACTTTACAGACTACCCAAATATTACTCACTTTGTCTTATCTCATCCTGTCACAGGTTATTAATATGCATAGCAGTGCATTCAAAGGTGAACAAGGATCTGATGTCTTTTCTACAGGCTTCTAATCAGTGTCTGGTTGCTGATAAATCTGGCAAACCCCCACATTTTAAAATGTAGATATGAGCTTGAAGAGGCAAAACCACACCTAATAGGATTTTCAATAGTACAGAGGTCTAATCTTAAAATGGTGTTAAATGAATATGTAGATGCTTTTGCAAATCCTATTAGCAGCTTATTTTCATATCCTGCCTGCAGTCAGAATGCCTGACTGTGGTGCCACTGAGTATCACAGGGGATGATACTGAGATGACTTCTGCTACCATATAAGCAGTAACCTTCCTGAATTTAGTTCTATGGAACTAAGATGACATCTGCTTCAACTTCTGTATAGTTGCTCACTACACTGTGGAGAAATTGACAGGTGTCAGACTGTTCACACACTGGTATTAACCAGTTTTCCATGGACTTAATCAGTACATAAACAGACATTATAATGGACAAGTGAGACAAGAATGATCTTAAACTGTAAGATCAGTCCTAAAGGTAAAAATTTTATTCCCCTAATATATTCTTTCACAAAGCTGCAATGATCCAGCAGCTCCAGGTAGAGTGTGTCTTTCATGCCCAGTCTTACTCTTTTTCACCATATGCATTCACAAACAGCATGATAGGGTACAGTACTCAGCATACAAAATTCCTAGTTCCCACTCACGCAGGAATGAAAGGAAAGAAAAGCTGTCTAACTGGCCAGAATGGGTATAACGAACCACAGCACCGCCACTGGACTAGCCCACTGCTGGATCAGACACTTCACAGAGCATTTCTCTCTACTGCGTTTTTTATCATATTATAGAGGATGGCTGATTCCAGTGGTCCATGAACAGAAGAAGGTCAGAAGAACTTCCCAGACGTGTGGCATTGACACTCGTGTGTATCTGAATACCTTGGTCATGGCTTGGTAAGAGCTCAAGGACTGAGGTGACCCTAAGCTCTTAAAAGAATGTTAGAGGACCAGAAAGCACTTTAATGCACTTCCTCTATTTTATCTGGTTGTGACTACTGTAGCACAATCATGTTCAGTGAAATATATTCCCCCCCTTTATGATTCTACAATATTACACAAGTGAAATTTCCATGTCCCTTGCCATTTTTTTCAATCTAGTTACTGTGCATTACATTTTTGCATCTTAAAAGGATACTATGATGATAAATTACACTGGAAATCATTCAGTAGTTCTGTAACAGCTTTGTATGGTCCACTGCTACTTAAGACATGAAATGCACTGTTTTCTCACAGCAAGCACACCACTTACCCTCAGCATAGGGCCATTCTGGAACACATGGGGTTCATCACAAACTACACAGTACTCATTCAACACTGGTATCCGCTGCTCAGCAAATTCAATAGTCTGAGAACAATGAAAATGAGAATAACATCTGCTTAAAAATAATTAACAGTCAGCTCATGTTCCACAGTATTTCATAAATGAGTAAGATATGACGTCTTACCTGCACAAGAAAGCCACGGTCTCGTACTGGAATGCATTTTGCACCATAATTTTGCTGCAAGGAAAAAGTTAAGGCAACTTCAATGTTGGTAGGCTAATTATAAGAAAATAGTAAAACACTCTATGTTTTGTGTGTAAATATGTTAATTAAACAATATTTGCATCTAAAAAGATCTCTCATTTGCATATAACAGCCATTACAAATCATGAACCCTTTTAATGTTTGGTGCGTGTGGGGTAGATTTTTAGTATTTCTTTACAGTTGTTAAATCTGATGAGGTTTTGTATCTCAGCATCCCAAAAACTTTCATCTCAAATGGAAACACCAGTGTCTTCACGTCATTTGGTAACTTCCACTAAATTTTAACTATCCAAGCTATCTGTTTAGTCTTGAAAGACTAATGTAATTCTCAAAATGTCTGAAAATCTTTTTCTTTTATATTTACTAGGATCTCGCTTTTGTAAGCACCACACTAACAGATCTCTCTGCTCAGATCCTAGTCAAATTCTTTCTTCATTTTTCTTTCAACACACAGACACATAAATTAGAAGGAACTTCTGTTACAGGAGTCAGTGTGATACATTATTCCCTTTAGGCTGATGTCTATCTCAATCACACCTTGTTTTGAAAAAGAGTCAAATCAGTTCCATTTACAGCTTTTTTTTTTTTTTTTCTATTTTTTTAATAGACTTATTTCCTTTCATTTCTCTACGTGTTTAAAGGGGAAACTTTTCCTTTTTTTTTTCTTCTGGGAAACAACCCTCCTAATTGTATTCATACATAAGATTAAAGCACTTTATCTGAGAACTGCAGAGCAGTTACGATCTCAATTCACTGCTTCCATATTCCACTCTCTTCAAATTGCAGTAAGGCACACATATATCAGGTGCCTGCATGTAAAATGTGAAATGGACTGCTGATGCCTTTCTACTAACATTAGTCAAACTGCACCTGACTATGTACATGATGATTTTCCCTTAAAGTAAATGCATTCTCACAATAAATTACTGGTAATTTTTATAGACTGCTAAACAGAGCTTGCATTTCTTCCATCTAAGCTGATAACATCAGTAATGAACCCACTTTGTCAAGTCTTCATTACCTTATAAAAATCTGGGGCACCTTTCCTATTAACTTCATGAGACAAAAGTCTTGTGATGTTCAGACACCCTCTGCTGATTCAGAAATAAAAAACATCTCTAAACAGTGACAAGTAAAAAGTCTGTTTGTTCACTTCAAATTAATATTGCTGTGCACATTGCAGGAACGAACCACACAGCATGTATATAAATGATTTTATGATAGCATATTGCTGCTTTTAGATGGGATTGGTACAGCTCAGAGCTTATTAAACTAATTTACCATGAGACATAGCACACTCAAATTGAATTAACTATTTTGAATATATGTACAGTATTTCAAGCAAGAATCAGCCTTTTCTTTCTGAGAACATAAAGGTGCTACCAGGCTAAGGGAGTGGGGAGGACTATCTCCTCAGTGCCTCTCCCCATATTTAACATAGAAAACAGGTGCCTGAAAGAGACCTGCTCTTTTCTCTAAAGTATAAAAGTCATATTTTGAGGCAGAAGAATTAATTTTGAATGCTCTTTCTTAAATTTAAGGATATGTGCTACCCTTTATTTTCCCAATCGATCATGTCTCTGGGGAAAGAAAGGAGTCCAGTGTAGGCCTAATTCCTTCCCCAACCTCAGGATGCTACCAGCATATCTGAAGGTTAAACCTTTCACAAAGCACAGTTGCACAAGAGGTGAGTTGATTCATGACTGCATTCCTTCCATTATAATAATGATCACAGATGATAGTACTAGAAGGAGACGTGACTTGGAACACAAACAAGTGAATGGACAATTGCTTCCCCTATGAAGCAAACAGTGAAATGTGAAAAGACCTGCATGACCAAGCCAATTTTACAGCAGAGAAGTTCACACTCTGTTTTCTTTCTGCAGCAAGAATGAAGGAGGGAAGGAAGTGGGTGATTGAACTTCTCCTATGGCCAACTTCTCCTATACATTGAGCTGTATTCAACATGACATGTAAAATCTCCATCTTGGTCTAAGTAAATTCTGGTTTTATAACTATATGCGTGCACACAGTTATTTAAATCCGTCTTAAAAAGCTGATTCTGTTAGTCTTGTCTTCCAGTGTACTCAATATTTCCAATATTTTCAAGAACATATATCCTAAGTATTAATGCCTTTGCATAATAAGCTAACAGCACATTTGGAAAATAATAGAATAAAAAATTATTACGCACAGCAGCTTGTGAAGGTGATGATGAGGATGGTGTTAAGATACCAATAAGCCCTGAGGTAAGAGAGAGCCTCCTGCTCTCTGCTGTGGTGGACTCCTTGAAAGGTTCCATTTTAGATGATTTAGGGGCATTGGAGTAAGTCTTGTTGAGTAACTTGTGATTCTTCAATCCATCTAATTCTTCCATTCTAAGATTACTGGAGTAGGACCTGCTTAAAAGTTTGTGAGGCTTCAAGGTGCTGTTGTGTTCACATCGAGGGTCCCCAGAACATGACTTACTTAGCAGCTTGTGGGACTTTAAAGTAATGCATTCCTCCTGTTTGACAGCTGCAGAGCAAGAACGGTTCAATAGTTTGTGCGATTTAATAGCCATTGTCTGTTCGGCCCTAGGGTCACTTGACAAGGAGCGACCAAAGGTTCTGTGAGATTTTGTGGCACACATATCCTCTGCCTTCACTGTGCTAGAGCAAGTCCTTCTTAGCAGCTTGTGAGTTTTGGAGATGCCATCCTGTTCTGACTTCAGTTTTGATTTAGTTTTACCACAGCCGGGTGGAGGATAACTTGGCGACCTTAAAAATAAAGGAGAAGACAAAGTTGGCCATACAACATATATGGAAAAATTTTCAAGTGTCACCTGTCTTCATGTATTTCACTATTAATAATGCAACCCAGCATTAAAAAAATGAGCAATTGTATGTAGGACTAATTTTCCAATACCAGACAGACATCCTACTCCTATTTACAAACAATTTCATTCATCAAAAAGATCACTAACTACCTAAGTAGAAGTTAGAGATATATCCTTACAACTCTTTGTAAAGGTCTCTGTGTCTCTAAGCAAAGCATTTATTCAGGAAGCTATCTTTGAAATAAAAACTACCGATTTTACTGGGATTATAACACATTTTCTTATCAAAATCTATCTTTCCACTATGGCTTGATCAGATAACTGTCTTCTGGACACAGCATAACAAATTCTGTGTCCAGATCCAATGGAAGATATAATGAGCAGTGAAACTTGCAGGCAGTAAATCAAATTTAACTCAGCCAAAATAAAGATTACTTTTTAAAAACTCATGATAATCTGGGTGCCTTATGGAAGACAATCTGATGTCCTTCTTTCCTCTTTTAGACTAGTTGTAGTTCTGTAACACTAGGAATGAGGATGTGAGAGACCTAAATGAGGAGTGCAGAAAGTAAAAAGCAAGATGTTTTTATGAAAGAACATTTACATGAACTGTCACATTTCTATAATGTTCACATTCATCTGTCCTTGCAAAGCAAAAACTGTAAAAATGAATAAGGTATTCTGAATCATTTTTCTATGGTTTATATGCAATCCCAATCTTTGGAGTAGCTTTTTGGCTTGGATCAAATAGAAAGAGAAGTGAAACCCCATGGCAAGAGAGGCTGGCAGGTTTCCCCACCTCTGTTAGCAAGTGGTGATAGTACAAGATGCACGTGGAGGTTGCTGACTCACAGTTGCAGATGGCTCACTATCACCTTCCTCCAGACAGTGGGTAGGAATGGCACTCTAGGGGAGAGGGGGCTCGTGCATTTGGGCTGAGCCATCTTTGAATACGCACTGCAGCAGGAGCCAAATCAAAATCAGAAGGATTGTGCTGGCTCTTGCCTGCCTTTTCTGAATAAAACCAAACCCCAAGTTGTAGTCTGCACAAGGCAATGGTGTGTGGCGTGGTGGGGAATCGGCAAGCTTTCTGCTTAGGAAATCACCTTCCTCTCCTACCTTTGAAAAGACAAATAATCTTTTGTCATCTTTGATATTCCTCCCTTCTTCAATGTGAGTGATCACCGTACTCTTTCTCTTTTTTATATACTGAATTTAGAATGGCAAAATTCATCAAAGAGAAGGAATGTTGAAAGAAGCATTCAGCTCACATTTACAGGGGGGTGATCTGTCAATCCTTCATAAGCAGGAAAACATGCTAGAGTAAATAGTCATATTCCTCAAAGAGGTAAAATCAGAGCTTGATCTTATATATACATATGAGTCATAATAAATTTAAGTGAATTATTAACAAACTGCTTTTTATGTTTTTAATGCCTTTGTTATTTGAAATTGCCTGTATTTCAGAAGTAGTGAGTGTGAATGTATGGGTATTCAGCAGCTCTAGAAATCAATCTTTCATTAATGACCATTCTAGTTTAAAAAAAAAATTAAAAATACACACAGCTATGGATAGAAGACCTAGACAACCACTATTTTTTCATCTATAAAATAGGTATGTTATGTATTTCTTATATTTAAATTGTTGCTATTTAAGTAACAGTCAAATGCTACTAAGCTATAAAAATACAAACACAGTGAGTTAAATAATAAAAAATTAATAATTTCTATATCTAGGTGAAACATGGCATTTTCAGAGAGCAAGTCACTGAAATGCCCTGCCTTCAAATAGTCTTAGAAGCTGTGGTAGTACATATTTCACTTTAGATGTCATGCAAACTAAGGACTGGAAAACCCTCAGATAAGATTTAAGTAGAGCACTTCTCTGTGGAGAAAAAAAAATCAACATTTCACTTTGTCAAGTCTGCTATGAATTTCAAACAAGATATTGTGTTAACAGCTGATTTTTCTTGCTATTACCTGCGCAATGTAGAAAAGATGTGCAGAGGGGATTTCACCTTTCTGTCAGACACCTTCTTATTGTGCGTACAGTTAGATTTCTCTTTGCTGTTTTTCCACTGTTGTGTGACAAATGTCTGCATGATTCTGCAAATTAAGAAAGAAAAAACATTTTCTTATCACAGGCACGAAATACTCACTTTAATACTAGGTTGTCTCTGTTCACTACACAAGTGACAAGATGCAACGTCCTCACTCTACCAGGCAGAGTTTTTCTGTCACCTGTGTGGACTGATTGGGTGCCTGCGCCTCAGATCCTCAAAAATGCTATTTTTTCCACATAAAACTAATTACATAGAACTTTTATTGAGAATACAGTCTCCGTAAACAACCACTGCAAGACTTATGCAGGTATGGTTCTCATGGAGATCTAGAAACATATTGATTCAAAGGCATCCCATCCAGCTACAGGCATTTTTCTCTCCAGTGACTACAGAGGTAGGCTGCAGTATCCACACTGCTCAAGTAGGAGCATATTCTCCTAAGGCACAAACGTGAAGTGTGGGGTGTCGAATATTACACTACTCAAGGAGGGTTTACAGAGAAGACACAGCCGGACAGTTCCCAGAGATGGACAGCAAAACACAATGGTCACAAGTTGTGACAAGGAAAGCTAAAAAACAAAGGCTATGAAAAGAAGACATCCACAATGAGAGAGGTTAACTACAGTAGGTTGCCCACAAAGGCTGCAGATTTCACAGCTCAAGCTGTGCTTGAGTCTCTGAGTAAACTAATCTAACTTTGAAGTTAGAGTTACTTGGAGCAGGAGGCTGCACCAGGTGACCTCCTGTAGTTCCTTCCAAGCCACATTACTCTGTGACTCTAACCTAGCAGTGGGGTCTTCAAGTGATAAAGTTAAAAGTGAAAGTTGGTAAGGATTTTCTCAAAAATTAAGTGAATCTTCAAGGATTAATATCCTGTTTCCACAGCTGTGAGAGGCCATGGGGTTCATGATTTCTGACTTCTGCCCAGCTGTGAATTATGTAGCTATGTCCTTGAAAATGTCATATGAAAACCTTCAGTAATTACTTGGTGCACAGATCAGGAACAGTGTAAGTACTAAATTATTTTAAGAGACTGTTCATGTTTGGGGACCATTTCATTGTTTTTATTCAAAGTCATGTACCATGGATATTTTAATAACATTACTTCATTGTGCAATTATTAAAACAATATCTTTAAATACCAAACAGGATTTTTTTTTTTTTCTTAAGGGATTTTTAATGTTGTAATAGGTGGTTATTAACACCTAGATTCTTGTCATTTTATTCCACATAAACAAGCATAAGTGAAAAGATGGACTTGGCAAAATTGTATTAAATTGATTTGTGTCATGAAAACATGGAATTGGTAATTTTTTCAGCTTTTCTTCCCTCTTGTCCTCAAAATACAGATGGCCTAATTACTGTGACACCTCCTAGAGGCCACCATGAAAGCATAGCCCCCTTAGGATATTCATGATGCTCTGAAAGATTGCTGGTCCAGAGGCTTTACCATCTAAGCAGAAATATGAAATTGAACATTCCTAGCTAAAGTCTTTTGAACTTTTGTAGCATAAGTCCTAAATGCCAGCAAAGTGACAGAAAACCCTGTCCCGCAGCACAGATGGGGTCTTCCTCAACAACTGTCAAAACTGAACTTAAAAATGCAAATTCTGGTTTTAGTTAAACAAGTTCAAAACACTTCGATAGGACCAATCTGGCAACCTGTGAATTTTATCCTACCTGACATGGTCTGGGAACTAAAAAAAGTGCAATATTTGCCTAAAAACAGGCGTTTACACTTTTCTAGACTTACTTTTTCAGTTGATGTCCCAGCCCAAATCTTTCCTTAGTAGAAATCTGAAATACATCCACAGTTGGCACTACAGAAAAAGGAGATATTATTGGTATGTGAACTTAAAGAAATAATCAAGAACTCATGATGATATATGTCATATTTAAGGACCCTGTTCTACCTGGATCTTTATTACAGACAATGCTGTTGAAGCAATGGTGAAAGTAGACATGTCGTCTAAGCCTGGTCCTTTTTGGAATATCAGACAATATATCTTCTGTAATTTTACAAATTCCTATTTTTTAAATGTATCTCTTCCCACTAACTTTAATTTGAAAAATGTGTCTTTTTTTGTGTGTTTTGTTTTGTTTTGTTTTTTGGTTTGTTTTTTTTTTCAATTACAGAAGTACTAGAGAGCAGCATCAGATGAAATGGATCTGGACTAGTAGTTCATCTCACTTATTCTCTTAAATTTTTTTCAAAGTGAGTAGTCTTTACACTGTACAGTTCCTGTGACTAAGAAGAAAACCCAGAGTGGAATAAACTGTATCTGTGTTTTCTGTCTGAGGACATTTTAATAGAAGATCCAAAATCACTATCTAAGTGCCTGATATATGAATTCTAATGGGCAAGGAATACCCTGAATTTTCCTCAAAAGCCATCCTAGCATTGGTATATCCATACTTATCCATTAGAAGATTGAAAGTGTATGGGATGAAGGCTATAAATCAGCTCCTAATATTATTAAAACCCTTTAATAACATTTACTAGATAGAAGTGACAGATGGAACCCAGCACTTGTTGAGAGAGCCTTAGGTCCTCAAGGCAGGACAGCAGCCAACACATATTATAAGCATGAACAGACTTCATACTTTGCATTACATAAGGTGGTACTGATAAAAGTAGAATAAAAAAGGAAGGAAGACAAAAAATCTGGGGTTGGTTCAAATATTATTAGAAAAAGTAAACCAGTATTTTAAAAACTCTATTATTCTGATCACTCAGAAGGACAGATTTTATTCAGAATATCAAAGTTTATAATTTAATTTAACTTTAATAAATTAAAATTTTAACTAACCTTAACTAAACTATGTCTAACATGGCCAACCAATTTCACTTCATTCAAAGCCCTGCAGATAACCCATCTGATGTTATTATTCAAATATAATCTAATCTACTTAAAGACAAATTGATGTTTTTTTCAAAGGGACAAAAAATTTGATTGCGGGTAGTAATTTCTTTAGGTTCTCAAATTTAGGACACATGGTAGTGGGGGGGATATTTCTGGCAAGAATCATCATACCCAGACCAGCAATCTTAAAATCTGAACATCTAGACTGTAATTGTTATCTAACAACATCTATCAGTTGTTAGCCAGTGGAGACAGTCTCATACCTCCAAAGACTGATTCATTCTCATCTAAGACAGGTTTCTAAGACATCTAGGACAAACTGTCCATAAGTAAAATAATGAGACAAGATATTAACTAGAATGACTATCTAAAATCAGGATATTACACAGTTGCGAAGTGATACTAATATCCCTCACTGTATATATACTGCTTTGCAGTATACTGCATTTTTGTTTCTTTCATTGATCAGCAGAAAGTACCACAGGAAAATAAACCAAACAGATGTAGCGTAAAGATATGGCCCAGTAGTCTCAAAAAAGTGTATCTAAGGGGGAACAGGAATTCACAGAGAAAGGGTCTCACTGTCCTTTTCTGGTAAATAAAGAGACATGGCTGCAACAGCAGCTGAGCTCATAAAACAAATATCACTGAAGCACTTGCCTCTTGCCTAATCTCGCCTTTCTTGGTACTCAGGCACTCCCATCATCAGTCAGCTGTAGGAGTAGGAACTATGCTTCTGGTTTTAACGTTGTCAACAGTGCAGAAGATACCTTTGTTGGTACTTCTCATTTTGCTAGATTGTTTCTTACCACATGCTGCTCTTCATGCTTCACCATCTCGTATTTGCTGCATTCTTTTATTTTTAAATTGCATTTTGATAGGAATATTCTGAAGGCTAGCACTACTACCTGATATGGCATATACCTATTTTAAGATCTGCATATTTATATAAAAAATAAAATAAAAAATCATTGAAGCAATAAAATACAAACAGGAAGACCAAAGTCAAGCAAAAATAAAATGATGTAATGAAATGTTTATTTGATTGAACAGAATTAGTTCATTTGGACAGATCTTACTAAACATTTTTTGTTTTCAGACATATATTCAATTTCCAGGGGCAGAATTCTCCCACAGATACAAGCCTGAACTGACAGCTTGTACTGGAAACCTCCAAAGCTCAACAAGCCATGAAGTAAATTGCAACTAAGTTCTGACTTCCAACTATAAAAATACATCTGAAGTTGACTCTTGCATATGAATGTTTCCAAGTCTTCAAAATCAGTTGATTTTTCAGGAGTCTGACCGGTTTCACCCATTTAACAACTCATTCAAATCTAAGGATTCCTAGAGTTCACACAGTCATACAGAAATCAGAATCTGAATGGGTCTGGTTCAAGGCCTGATTCTTCACAGGTGTGTGAAAAATGGCATATTAAGATGCTGCACATGTCTGTGTACGTATACGTAATCAATGAATCTCATCTGTGCTGATGATGCTTGATTTCAAATATTAAGAAATCACATATTAGAAACTGTAGATCATTATTCCTTAACCATGGTTCCTAAGCAAAGCAGTTGCATTTCAAAGGATATCAAGAAAATAAGTTCCAAACATCAGCCTATGAAAGTTTAAATTAGATGCTCATGGCATTATTGAGGGCCTAGCCAGGTAAATATATGTAAGCATAATTTCAAACCTGTAGGACTGCTCTCAGCAGTAGATCTAAGCACATGCAGGATCAAAGATTTGACAGTGACTGATCTATCACCTAGTAAATGGCTCAGACTGAGACACCATACAAGGCACATGAAGAATACACAGGTGACTAACCTGGACCATTTAAGTACTGTGTAAGTGAGCAGTGCAATCGCACTATTATAGGCTCTGTGCGAATTACATCCCAAGCCACAGCAATCTCTTCCTAGTTAAAGATAAGAAGAAAATGACACCATTAGTCATCATGAGGAGCTGCTGCATTTTGTCAGTCTAACTTAGGGTTGTCATAAACACAATCCATTCATTTACCCAGTTGTGGAATATCTACTCCAACTTTAAACCTCAGACTTCGGACAAAGCATTGCCTGCTGATGCCCATAGGAACTGCTTCCAGTCCTTGAATATGCTTATTTAAATAGAAAACGGGTTTATACACAACACTAATTCTATAGTGTAGGCAGACACAATCCCATCTATCAAAAATACCTCTTCAAAGCTGAGGAGCAAAGGAGCTAATAAAGATGGAAAGAAAATTCATCCCACGGGGCAAAAGAAACTCCTTAAGGCTAGTTTAAGGCCGATTAAAATAATTTAAGGTATGATTAGAATTTCTTTCATTTTAGAAAAGCCCAGGAATGTTATGTGCTGTGCTGATCTGCAAATATGACATACCTGTGCAGAAGCTAATGATGCCCTGAAAAGCACTAATTTGTATTCTATAACTTAAGGACGGGAAGATACTGCACAGAGGATGTGAGGGTGTGGAGTTAATGACAACACAGATGTTACAAAAGCCACGCTGTCAGTGGGCAGCACCACTGTCCTCTGTGTCCTTTGCCACTCCAGCCTCCCCCTAATCATCTTCAAATGTTCAGAAGCACATAGGAGAGCTCCAGCCAAGGTCTCCTTTCCTCCACAACTCTATGAAGTGCTTTCACCTAACTAATGTCTATGATAGAAAAGAACCATAAATTTATTTATTTTATATAATTTAAAACATTTACTATTCACAAAGCATGTTTGAAAGGAAATAAACAAACAGTAAATGAAAGCCTACAAAGCATTTTAGCAATGGGATCATAAAAGGAAAAAGAGACCTTTCCACTAAGTATCAATCAATAATTTGACAGCCACTTGTGAAGATCAAGTCTCTGAAAAAGCAAAGTCTTAGTGGTTGTCTAGAGCATTTGATGTGTAGCAGAATTAAATGAGTATTGATGTTCATTATATAATTCTGTGATTTGATTACTTACATCAAGAAAGCTAACATCAATATGCAGGTCAATATCTACATCATCAATAGCTCCATATTCCCTGAAAGGAAAGAATTACATTACATTAGAGCTCTTTAAGATACTTCTCAGACCAGGAGTACTTATAACAGGGAAGCTTTTATAAAGGATAATCTTGTCTGTAAAATCAGAATGGTTATAAAATGCAGATTTACAGATTGGATCAATATTCCCAGTGGGTGACTATCTGCTGCACTGAAGCTTCTTTCAGTGGATCTTGATTAAACAGGCCAAACCTTTTATTTCTATTGATAACCTTAAATTCTGTTGCTGCTGCGTAATTTCTCTCACATATTACACAAATAAATGAAGAAAATAATAATGGTCACACGCTGCTCCTATTTATGACAAAAAAAAAACCCTACTAAATTGTCAAAAGTATCTCAGATTAACGGTCAGTAACCTAAGGAGAGGCTTGAGATAAATCATTGAAGACAAATACAACATAGCCTAGATGGTAGCATATTATACCTGAGGAATTTCTTCATACATTCAAGCATTAGTTTGTTAAAAAGACTGCCCTGTAATGTGCTCAAGGCAGTAATTACCTTTTTTTTTAAATCTGTTATGTGTAGTATTTCTGGAATCCCCAAGGTTCAGATTTATTTTATGCTCATAGGTGTCTCACTGCCATCTGAAATCTTACATTAAAAGTCTGACTTTTCTGCCTCTTATTTTCTGATTCATTCTGACTGCTCTCCCCCAAAGAACTTTAGCCATCTGAAAAACAGGGCTAGAAAATATAATTCATACACCTAAATAAAAATGTATTTTCCTATTTATTTATATTATTTAGGTGGATAATACTGTAAAAGTGCAATTACTCAATTTTTCAGAGATTAGCTTCTAGTCACCACTTTTTTTTTTTTTTTTTCTTACACTGCATTTATGTGCTTGTTCTCACAGTGATTTCCACGCTTTTATATAAATTAGGCTAAGACAGTGCACAGAAGCAGTGATGCCTAAAGTTGATAAGGTAATTTTGAAATACAAAAATATTTTGTGAACATAACTGTCTCCTACCAAAGTGTCCTCTCAGCCCTTGACAGGATCGAGCTTGCACTGGAAATGCCTTGACCTCTTGTGAAGTTTGGTGGAGGGAACCCCTTCCACCAAACCTCAGCATCCCAATGATTCTCTTTGGTAAGGGCAAACCCAAAGTCTATCGCTAGATCAGACATGTCCACACATGGCACACACAGGAAGCAAAAGGCTTCCCAGCCACCCTGACTGCTGCTCCAGAGTCTGCTCAACCAGAGTTTCACAGACACATGATGACCGCCTACAGCTCACTAAGGACCTGGCTTTGAAACAGTGAAATTCTCCACCTGCTGAATGTCTTAGCCACTATCTTACACAACAATGGCCTCAGATTCCTTTGTTAATTTTCTAGATTATCCAAAGAATGGATTGTTATGAACACTTAAGTAGTATTTATTATTGCAGGCTGGTGTTACTCAAATGACTGAGAGTCAAAGGGCTGTGAAAAAGCATAATTTTATACATAAAACTAAAACATAGTTGAACTAGTGGAACACAGAAATATTAGTGAAAGAAAGTATAAGATAAAAATAAGCTACAACTATGGAATTTCTATACTCAATGAGATATCTTTGTTCACATGCCATCACCATCCTAGAAAATGGATTTTAGACACATGATGTTGACTCTAATTTTACTTTCCCATGATGAAAGGGAGGAAGAAATCATGCTTCATTTCTTCCAGCACCTGAGCTTACGATCTGCTGTCTACAATGGCTCCAGGAACATATCTTGATTTTGAAGCTCCCAGAGGTTCTCTGTTCATCAGTGCATAAGTACTGTAAATAGATACTGAAGAGTTTGGATCAATTGGTCCAGAGGTCTTCTCATGGCTTTGGTGGCCATATTTCAAAGCACAGTGGTGAGATGCATGCAGGTTTAGGAATTTCACTTTCGCATGTACAGTTGACTCTCTGATACAAAGAAACTACTAAAAGGGTCAACTGCCTAGGAAATATGCATCTTAGTGGGTGTCACTGTCAGAAGACTTCTCTCTCCACAAAGAAGTGGAGCTGCAGAATAGGGATGAAACTGAATGCTTAATGCTGTTTCTCATTTTCAAGAATTTGTAAGCATTTTCAACTGTAACAGAGTAGAAAAAGCATTAAAGTTTTCCACAGAACAAAACCAGGCACAGATGCCAACTTCTGCTACAGCAAGCTCAAGAAGATCACAATGTTTCCAGTGAAACAGCTGATTCAATAAATTAGATGTATTAAAGTGCTTGAAAGGTTACATATAACATTTCAGATTTAGAAGCTTGAGGGAGCCTATCATCAAGGTATTCTTAATTTCATAGCTATCAGTTTGTCAACTAAGCATTTACCTCATTCATTTCCTAAGCCCATATGCAACTATTTGGAATTCAATTTCTCAGGTCCACAAAATGTAATAAAATTTCCACTTAGTTTGAAAAGGCATAGTACACCATAGTTGTAGACAAGCTTGCTCTTCATATACAAAAATAACAGCTTACTGTTTAGATGTTAATGGGAATTGTTACTTGCAACATATGAATGCCTACACTTAGTATTTTCTCTGTATTTTGTTACTTGGTTTGTATGACAGCTTTGACATTTTCTTTGTAATACATCTGACAGGTCTTGCCTACTTGTTATTTTATGAAATTATTAAGATTACATAGATGGAAAATGAAGCTATAAATGACTGGAAGAATATTAAAAATGTCACACAACTGTACCCTGTGGCAAAATCATGCATGGTCATATAAGCCCAACAGAATTTTTGTGTAATGACTCTTTGCAATCCACCCCTGACAAAGGTTTCACCAGTTGCCTGTGTAGGGTACTTTAGAATCCCACAATTAGAAAGTTTTCCTAAAATCTAATCTAATTCTTGTTTGTTGTTAACACAACTAGTTTCACATTGTCTCTCTCATGATAACAACAGAGAACACTTGATCACTCCTCCTACCAACAAACAGGTTTTTTGAGGAAGAACTGGTTTTATGACTTCTCCTCTCTTTTCCAGACCAGACAAATCCAATCCCTTCAGTCTTTCCCTAGGGAAAACATTTATTAAATCTCTTATCATTCCTCCAGTTCACCTCCAGTACAAAGACAGAATAGGACTGAAAAGGGGTTGAACAAGGGTTTAGAGTAATGTTGAATAGTAATTTTCAACAAAATACAACAAACTAATTAAATACTGACTGAACTGGAAAAGACAATAATGTTTTAAAACTGCCTTCCGGGGATTGTTCTCAACACAGCTAGTTGTATCAGTACTCAACCTCAAAAACTAGAAAAAAATAAAACCAGCATTATTACTAGCCAGCAGTGCTCCTTCCTTTTGTCACACAGTATCCAGTAATCACTAGAAGACACTTGTGCTTTGGCAGTTAGGCAAGGTCCACAAGGAACTCAATCTCAAAAATGTTAACAGTTCCACAACACAGAAAAGGTCAGTGACATACCTGAGAGATACTGCATTAGGTCCATAGATCTCTCTCACTGCTGTCAAATCAGCCTCCAGTTGTGGGTGCTTGTGAAGTTCTCCATCATAGCTAACCTACCAGGGAAAAAATATCCTAGGAGTTCTTGTTTATTTCATTACTGCCAACTGATCTAAGCTTTTGAAATCTCCCCTTGCAAAATATGCTGCATCAAGATTCCTTAATGCCACACTCAGAAAAGACACTGTGTTGATAAGCTGAAATGCTGATGTGGTCTAACTCAGCTAGGCTATGAGATTTGCAGAACAGGCACCTCTGCATCAACATTTTTTGAAGGTCCTACTCCTGTTTGTAGAAAGAGAAGCTGCAAAGGACTCATCCCTCCATCCTATCTTGTCTTGGGGTTTGCCTGGGGCACTTATGCATTTCGAAACTATTAAGCAGGGGAAGAACCAGATCTCCTCAGTCACATCATCCCAGTCCAACCACTATGGGACAAATGTTTGCTCACTCTTGCTTGTCACACTTTCATATATGTTAGACACAGAATGGCTTGGGCTCAACAAGAGAAGCATGAAACTACTCTATATACCAAAAGTCTAGGCATCAAAATTATATTTTCCATCTACCCATAGGCTGTATTCCATCCACTAGTATAGTGATTTCAGATGGAAAAAAAAATATATATAAAGTCATAGTTTTCCATTTTAAGCATTTTACTGGAGAAGGTATAAAGAATCATGTATTTAGACATCTTCTCCATTTTTTTCTAAACTCTACCTGAGAAATGGAAAAATGTATGTTAATGCTTGCACTATATGCCAAACTTGTGAGATGGTTTGATTGGACTGTATGAAGTCAAAATAACTAATATCCTCCTATCTTCTAGAAGGACCAAAATATTTCTTCAGGCTTATATTCACAATCTATTATTACTTCTCATTAGGAAATATGTTCCTAATTGTGTTAACCTAATTCTACTTCTTTGCAATTAGGATTACAGTAATTCCACAAAAGATGATGAACTCCTTAGATTTGGACAGATTCAGGAATGAGAGTAGTATTAGGCTTGTACTTTTGACAAATTCAGAGAGTGTAGCACAAGAGTGTAACATATCACTTTAGACACAAATATATATTCTTATACAGGAATTTCTGAAGAGAATTCTTGTTATTGCAGAACCGTGTCTAATGGTGGTAGTTTCTTCTGTTTGTACATCTAAATCTGCAGGAGACCAGTGCTGTGACACTTTCAGCTCTGATGTCAAGAGATGTATTTTCAATCTAATCAAATAAATTCAAATATAATTAAAATAATAATAATCTGATCACTAATTACATATGAAAATTAGTGAAGACTTCATTAGACTTAGTATTCTTCAAATATAAGACACAGGATTTATCAGCATATCATGGGCATGTGTTTATCAGAGATCTCAGCAGTATTCATGATCAGAAGGGTATATTCCTCTCTTCTTTTGGCAGGTGTGCCAGAACAATTTTCCAAGTAGAAGAGCACACGAAGAAAACCTTTATTAAATATTTTTTTCATTTTAAGTAGCAGCAAACCAATCCTTTTTACATGTTCACTACTCAAAGATGAAGTTGTTAAAGATGCATAAATAACTGCTGCCCAGCTTCAAAGAGAGCACAGTCTTTGTGCTACACATTTCACAAATCATAGCTGTGGTACACTTGCCATCTTCATTGGCCTAGACCACATATTTTTAGCCAGTCTTGTGTATCAATAAAAGTAAAATCCAAAAGGAATACTACACAGAACACTGAATTACTCAGCATAATGGTTTGTCCAATCCATTTTCTGATGATAAGATATTATGAACTCAAAAAGGAAACAAAGTAGTGTTCTGGAAAATTGTGAGACCATAGTATGGTATTTTCCACCCCTGAGTTAGTGCCACAGACATGCTGATGGATGCAGAGGACAGTGACAAATGTTTTGCATATGTGCATTTGCAAGTATGTCCTGTAACTAAAGGAAAGAGAGAGGGAGAAAAAGTGCCAAAGGCATCAGTATTACTGCTTCAATCTCCTTATATAATTTGTAAATGTAGGAGATTGAGATTCAAATAAAGAATTAAAAAAAAAGTCTCAGAAAAAGTGAATATAAAATTAAAAAAAATGATAACTTTGCTGTGTCTGAAAGGCTTGTGTTTAGAAAGCCTCAGTTTTTAATCTGAGACCTGATTCAGATTATTTTGCCCCACATAATGAGAAGAGATTGCATTATTAAAGAAGATGATGTTATTTACAAACCTAAATCCCATTAAAAATCAATAGGACTTAGGCTATTGAATAACTTAGCTACTTTAAAGTATTTATTCATTAAATCCTTAGGGAGGGTTACAAGCAGGTGCCTAGGAAGCAGATACAAACTTTTAATTTATGACCATATCTTGTTTTCACTTCCCATCAAATGCCATTTCCCATCTTCCATGGTCCTTGTTTCATCAATAGCTGTTCTCATCTTTGAGCTGTAACCACTTAGAAATGTTAAGAATTATCCCTGACTTCCACCTTTCCCAAATGTGTTGCACACAGTTACACTGCCATGTATTCCCTCTAGCTGCTAAAGTCAGGTTTTTTGTCCCCTTTCTCTGTGGGCACAGCACACACTTGTCTCAACTGAAGTAGCTTGCCTTGCTTGTTCTGCACATATACAGTCAACTATTTTATTTTCCCAATACACCTGGTGGTCATTAAATAATTCTTGAAGTCACTTTATTTGAAAAAGAACTGCTCTTTTTATCTCTCTAAGGACTTTGCTCATTACCTGATTTCCTATTTCTTTTCTGAGCCCTCAATATTTTCTTCTGTTCTACAGAATTTTGTCTTTTTGATGATGAAATCTGAAATAAAAATTTCATTCTTTCTGTTTTCTTAAATACATTTTCTATTATGTCTTTTTTGTTGTTTGTTTCTTCTCCTTCTTTTGCTTTTTGAATATTCTGTATTCAAGAAATTCACAATCATCTGATTTTTTATTTTTATTGCTGAAATAATTCTATTTTTTTTTACAGTTCTAATTCCTTCAATTAACTGTGTTACACAAAAGCCATGACAATGCAATATGATGTAGTTTCCACTTATAAGGTAATGGAATTCTAACCAGTATTGGATATTACACATCTCTTTTACACCTTGCAAAATGATGTACTCCTCTCTGTGTTCGTATCTCATAAGCAGTATTAATATTTATTAATTCATTTGGGCACTGGCAGGCATCCTTTACCAAACATATTAGCACTTGTTCAAGAAATAAACACTCTCAGCTGCTTGATGCCTTTTCCTTCAACTTGATGTTAATGCCCTTTATCCAGAGTTGAAAAATGGAGCTAGTACACACAGCTCATCACTCCAGGGCAAAATCAGAAGATATTTCCTCTCAGGCAGATTAAATTAAGACATCACTCCACAGTCCTTGCCAGCGCTTCATGAAGCTGTAGAAGTCAGTATCTGAGGGGAGGCAATTCCTGCTGTCATTTCTAAGTGAACATGAATCAATACTCCATGTCAGTTTTTTCTGACACTGAAAATACTTTTTTTTTCAGTTCCAGTTTCAATATCACTTTTAATAGCTTTTAGGAGCTTGCTTTTTCTTTTCAGAGCAAAGCACTTCAACATATACTTGGTATTCAAACCCCACCACATTGTTGGCTCTGCAAGATAAGAGGCTCAGTGATGTCCTGTTCGTCAGTATCCCACGCTCTCTGCACTGACCCAACTGTATGGCACTGCTGGCATGCTCCTGCAGCCCTGACTCTGCACAAAAGGGCATGGATGGCTTCAGCTTCAAGGCTGAGGCAGTGACAACCCTCAGAAACAGCAATTATTAATTCGTTAAAATATTCACTGAAATAAACAGTTCTGATAATATAAGTGAGGAATGATTGCTTTGCAGCAATGGTTACACTAAAAAGATAAAAATCTGAATTAAGAGACTGGCATTGTGAAAGGAATAGAGATGAAGAGATTTTATTTCCCTATACATAATGTAATAACAACTAGCTGAGGGAAGAACAAAGAAAGACACAGACCAGTACAAAAATCTAAAAATATGCAGCATTTTTCAAGGTGAATTTAACTGTAGAGCTTAGAAAAAGAATGGATTATTGCCTAGATCAAAACTGTTTTCTACTAACCATTTTTACCATTAAATTGCAGTGCTCTTGACTTTAAAAAATGGCAATACTCCAGAAGGAAACAGATTTGGAAACAGCTTGACTTCCAATTTGTATCAATAATGGGGTAAGCTTTAAAGAGTGAATACCTATTTCCTGAAAGTATGCAGCTGGCTTCTGTATTCATCTGTTCTGAAGAGTGCTTGTTTTTTTCCTATTCTTACAGCTTTGCACATGTAAACGAAGTAAATTTATTTTAAATTTGATATAATAATACAGTATAACATATTAAGTATTTCTGCCACAAAATACTATGTATGTATACTCATAGCATTCTATCTGATGTTGTGTAAACATAAGAAATTAGTTACTATCATATATTTAAGATGGAATAAACAACAGAAGCTCTCAAATATTCATTTTGGGAATCTTGTGCAAAAATTTCCTCCATTACCTGTCCTCCATAATAAAATTCCTCAGAATCATTATCTCCTTCAGAGTCTTCTTCAACTGTGCTGTTGTGCCGTGACTCCTTAATGGGAAAGGAAAGTTAACAGTGATAAGAGAAACATGCGTATCTTGCATTTATAGTTATAAATGTAACTACAGGAATTATGTTTTTACAAATAGGGTCATAGCACCCTTTATTAAGAAATCTTCTCGTATCATTTTTCCATAAAAGTACTAAGGGCCTGTTCTAAGAAGACCGAAATATCAGACAAAAGAAGTGCCTGCTAACTGCATACATAAAGACACGCTGATTTAATATTGGAGAAATAATACTTTGCCTACAGAGACAGTGTAATATTTTAAGGAAAAAGTCATTCAGTAGACTGTACGGATACTTCACTTTGTGTTTTTGCTAAACAAAGCATAACTTACCCACCAAGACAGGTTCTGGACTTAATCCACTTGATGTTTCAGTGACTTAATACAATTTTAATTTACTTTAATAGTTTAAGGAAATAAATCAAGGCCAAGCATGGAATATCTTCCGAGTTCCTTTCTGTGAAAGACTGACACACTGCTGCTTAATTATTATTTTTAACAGAAGTTCCATCCTGTTGCCTGAAAAGTTTGAACTTAATAATCTGACTAGCTGTGTTCTGAGACTTTTAAAATTAGGGATTAGAAAGCAATATGCTTACCCAAGTAAAACCTGCTCTAAATAGGCTGCTCTGTGAATTATTGTACTCAAGTAAATATAACTGATCATGGTGCAGACTGCAGCTCAGCGTGAGCTGAAGTGCTCCATTCTGCTTCTCATCAGTGGAACCTTTACTTATAATTATGTCATTGCTTGAAGATTTAAATTCCTGATTCCCATGATCCATGTGTTATTTCTAAGCCCTATGTTGACAAGGATACCCTAAAGGACACCTGTTAAAATCATAGTTCTATATGTCATCCTGAACATGATGTACTTATTGCTTATTTCCTATTTATGTGCTGCACAGAACTGTCATAGTGGAATAAAAATCAGATGTATGGCTCAAAGAATTTAAGTTAGTACTAAATCCCATATACTCATAAATGCCAAATATACTCCAAATACACCCACCAATTTCTGTGATCAGACATTCTAATCCCATTTCTGTACCTTTGACTCTAAACTTCTCTACTGTATGTATACATAGAACAAAAAATGTATTTCAGCCAATTTCACAATGATTTTCAATGGTAAGGCATAAAAATACATTCTGCTTCTCTGAAAAGACACAAATTACTTTAGTCTTCTTCGTTTTTAATAATCTTATCTCAGGGGGAAGTCTGTGTTAAAACAGAACTTAACTGATCAAAAATTCAACACAAACCAAAAAGAAATTAAACTCTCACATTATAATAGTGACAAACCCATCCTATCCTAACCAAATGTCTAACTGCCTAGCCAACAAAAATGGTCAGTATTTCAGACTATTTTTAAAGGTCTTTCTTTTTCAATACTCTCATATTTAAGTACCTCATTCAACTAAAAACAAAATAAAAGCTTAAACTTTGTCCCATAGAAACTATGCGTATCTCAGCCTTTCCTGCACTTGATTTTTTCTAATATGTCCCAAGCACTCAACACAATTGTGAGGCTGTAGAAGAAAAGTATTTCCAGTGCAGCTTTTTATATCAAATCAGGTTTCATCTACTACAAAACCCAAACATACATATTAGCATATCGGGGCATGCTTATCTCCCCTTTCTAGGATCAAATACAGATTGGAGCTGAAAAAAGCAGTCATCAGGAAACTCAGCAATCACATTTAACAGTGTAAGTCTTTAAGTTAAAGCACCTCAATTCTTGATACAATGCTCAATTTCTTGCCTGGTGGTAGGAGCCTTTGTTGTACTTTGAGCCTGTAAGACTATAGCTCTGCAGACTTCACATTAGTGCTATTTCTTGAGTTAATGTCAGTGACCCATGTCAGAGGTACAGCAGAAATACAACTGTGACTGGAAGGCCTTAGTAGTCCAGACACTACTTAAGGTGAATAGTCACACAGAGGTTTAGAGCCTCCTTGTGTGCTCTAGGCCACACAAAGCAACAGTGAACTAATAAATGGGATGTGGTCTTATGTGCAAGAGTAGCTTAAAAGGTAAAGGCATCATGATCTACTTCTCCAAGAGAGCTCTATTTTTAGGGAAGACAGGGTCTATACCATTACTGAACAAAAAAATGAAATAAATGTCAAAACCATAGCTCCTAAGATGGAAGCATCCCTATCCCAACTAAGCAAAATCCATGTATGAAATGCAGAGAACTATGCTCATCTTCTAAAATGTGTAAACATGTACAGATTGTGTATGAACAAATTTGATAGGAAATCTAGAATAAACATTCATATTTTATACTTTTCAGTTGTTTCTGAAAGTAATTTGTTAAAATATGCATACAACAAATACATACCTCTCCATTCTCCCTCTGTAATTTTGATTTTATGCTTAAGCAATAGTTGACATCAGTGGTTTTTCTTAACTCTTAAAAGAAAAGGGAAAATAGGGAACATCTGTGAAAGACGTGAAATAATTTGCATATGCAGACTTGAAATACTTAGTTGCAGCAGAAAAGCAAATAAGGAACAAAAGGTTACAGATAGAAAAAGAATCAAAGACTTTACAAAACAACAGTGTAAAATCAAGAAGCCCCTACATCTCAGAAGACTCATATTTTTGTGAAATGAAACTCAGCTGATCCATTTAAAGATCTCTTTTTCAAATACTTTCAAATGCTTTTTGAAAGTATAGAAATATTTCAAATGAGAATTTCCCAAAATCACTGGGAAAAAAAATGTATTTTTTTTCTGTAGTCTAATTCAGTGAAACAGCTGAACCATTTTGCGTTAGATTTCCTGAAATAATTCACCAGATGCAGTGGTAGTTATAGATTGTTTCATCCCCAATGGTGAAGATTTAGTGAAGTTTTAAGCAAGTGACCATGAAAATGTATAACTGGGAAGTAATAAGCACCTCCGACTGTATTCAAGAAGAGCTGCTTTAGCACAGACTGCAAGACATTAAAAGAATAAAATGCATTCTGCCTACACAATTGTGGTGATCCCCAAAGAAATATTTTAATATTTTCTATTCTGAAATGTAGGACAAGTCACTACAGCAAGACTCTGAGAAAATAGCAATCTATATAGCTGCACACATTAACATATCTCCCTTCAAGTGCAGGCAACATCTTGTCTTTCCTCACAAAATAAGATATTGATAAAATACTCGGGACATAAGATTACCTGTAGCAATTTGCTGGAAAATTACTGGAATTGACTCTGTTGTAACTAACACATCTTCATCATTAGCAGAACTGGAAACATAAGTGTTATCTACGAAAGAAAAACACCTTTCATGGTGAAGTCCAGTTGTGCTCTGCTAGCCCCTTCCCACATTGCCCATCGCAACCTTGTACCATATGGAACCACTCCTCACATGGTTAGGGAAGCCAAGAACTATCATCTTCCTGGTGTATTTTTTTTTTTTCTCTCTTGAGACTGCTAAGAACAAGAAACATACCAAAAGGATGGGAGATTCGGAACCAAATCTTATGCAAGCAAACCCCTGGAGTCTGATGTCATGACTTTCATGAATTACACCAAGCACTGCTCTGAACTGTCCCACAAGGCTCATGGAGGTTTGAGCCAACCTTTTCCAAAATGAGGCCTTTTTCTATTCTTTTTGCTACATCTGACACCGAAACTCAAGATAGATCTGCTGTGCAGAGTTGAAGGCTGCATTCAGAGCTGTGTGTTAACAGCCCATTATGCAAATTATCTGTGCTTCATTTTGCCTAGTCACATAAAGGTTGTTTGAAGTATCTTCTAATCAGTGGATAACCTTTCTTGTGCCTGATTCAGGAAAAAAAATAATGACTTCCACTTAACAAAGACATTTGGTATCGGTATGAATCTGAATATGGAAGTCTATCTCAAAATTTCATACAAAATGTAGGGATTAGGCTGAGGGGGCGGGGTGGGTTTTTTTGCTTGGTTGGTTGGGTTTTTTGTGGTTTTTGTGTGTGTGTGTGTGTGGTTTTTTATGTTTTTGTTGTTGTTGTTGTTGTTGTTTGGGGTTTTTTTGTTTTGTTCTTATCTTTTGTTTTTCAACCAAATGTTTGGTAACAGCATTATGTAGTATCTGCAGAAGTTAATTTTGCATGAATTTCTGAACTGCCCATGAAAGTAATAATATTTCATTTTTTACTGTTCTGGGCTGAATTCAGACTTATGCCCTAGAGTAGAAAGACCGATAAGATCATTACAGATAAAAGGACAAATAAGAGAATTGAAAAAAAGACTTGACCTATCATAATTCTGAAGACTCCAGTCCCACATCAGCAAAGTATGTGAACTCACATGTAATTTTAAGCATAATTCTGCCATCTCAAAGCCTTTGACCACAGTGCTTCCAGTGAAATGTTAAAGATATTAACATTAATTGAGCAATAAATTCAGCAATATATCTATTTGTATTACAGAGATTCTTAGCAGCCTGTATCAAGACAAAGCCCATCACTGCTACCCCTTCCTTGCACAGATGTGCCATGCTGCCTTTGCAAACTGGCAAGCTGTACTGTTGTACACAGACAGGCACATGGGGCTTTCCAAGCCCACTGCCTGTGAAACAGCTCTTCTGCCACATTCACACATCTACTGAGTCTGACACTATCCCACACCTTCGCCTACTTCCACTCCTGTGCTGTCCCACAAGGTAATCTGAGTGACATACACTCAGCTCAACATACATACATTACACATAGGCAATTGCTGCAGGCAGCTGACACAGTTCCCTGAGCACTGCACTCCAGTGGGCACAGCGACCAACTCCATCAGCTCAGTCTGTGTCTGCTCAGCTATGTGCTTGGCACAGAGATGTGTTTTAGAGCCACAGCATCATGCAAATAAAATGGGGCTGCTTCATCCTTCTGGCAGTATTCCCTCCTTCTCCCACTTTTGTCTGTCAGCAGGAAGGCTGTGAACAGGCATATACAATACAGGCCCATTCCCTTCTCAGATTTGGGAGGGTAACTTCGTGCTATGGACTCTAATGACCTGGAATAAGAGGCCACCATTTGTCTGTAAACATGCCTAACATAATATATGGATAAGGGTAAGGAAATCCATGTCCTGGAACTTACTGACATATGAAAAATTATGCAAAACAACAATATGTGATATACAAAATAGAAAATTACCAAGATATACATATATGGAAAAAAGGATGCTCAATTAGAGGTGTTAAAGATTTTAATTATATTTTTATGACCACTGTCTTTCTTTCTTGGCAGCTGAATAGTATGATTTTCACTGCCAAGTTTTTGTTTTCCTTTTCTCTTTGGCAGCCATTAGGTTGGTTTATTTATTTATTTATTTATTTTCCATCAGTCCAACGAAACTTGCAGGTAAGATACTAAGCTTGGTCTGCTTTCTTCAACACTCAGTTTCTACACACTACACCCAGGAACACCTCTCTTAAGCAGAGGACCTGGCTTCGAGCGGGCGCTGAAGAAGCAGAACAAGGAGCAGGACCTGATTCCTGGTATTAGTGGAGAAATGAGCAAATCATCCTAGCCAGCAACAGCTACTAAACTGGTTCTCTCCATCCCTGCTACAATCTGAGGTCTAAGAAAAGGATGTTACTGTTAACATGTGTGTAACCCACAAATTACTGAGATAAAAGACTACAGCAGTTCTACAAGTTATGGCACCCAACACATATCAGTACATGTATATATATACTCATTAGGAAAATACTTGAAGCTGTAAAGGTTCTCACAAGGTTTATAATCTTCTCATATTAATGGAACATTAGTCTACTATATTCTATATCTGCTCCTTAGGAGCATTATTTTTTCACAGTTGTGTCAATGTTACAAGAAAATAGTTACAGAAATATTTTGCTGGAACTATTATCACTCTAAAATTTTCAGTGATATTTCACAATTTCAGCGATGTATATATAAATTTGAGACATTACTGTCTCAGCACTATTCCTATTAACTTCTGTCTTCAGGAACATATTTATAGATTTCATTCATAATTATAAAACTTTTGAACAATTTCCATACTTAAAGTTGTCATATCATATTACAGTTCCCACAGGTATGATTTAATGCTCAGCTGTTTGTAATCTTCTTATGCTTTATGAAGCAATTCAGCTACAGCTACACATTATTACGAGTGCCGAAGTGGTGACACTGCATATGTAATGGCAATTCAGGGAGCTAGAGTATATGCAGTACTCAAAGCTCTTCTTATAGAATCTAAAATTTACTTGTGCTGATACTGCTTTTGGCTGAAACAACATTATTTGTACAGTAACCTAATCTCTTCTATTTTCATGTATTTATTGCATTAGCAGTTTATCTGATGATCAACTCTGACAGACAACTCCTGGATTTCCAAGTTTGATCCACAGTGTATTACACACTCTTAATCTCCAGAGGATATAACTTTGGTATAACTGTGAACTAATGGACTTAAACCTTGATCTGTAAAGATTTATCCCATGAGAAGTTTAATATGATGAACACATGCTGTTCTGAATTCTATCTACTAGGAGGAATACTTTAAGATCACCATACAGTTGAGGAGGACATCAGCACAGAGCTTCCCAGACTTTACACCAGTGCACCCTGACATGTCCCTGAAACAACTCTTAAAATACATGCCAGAGAGCCATGATCAGCAGTAAGATAGAGATTTAGGACAGACAGGAAGCAAAGAATCTGTCTCACCAAGTCAAAATTAGTATATTTAGGATCAAAGCTGTAAAATGGCAGAGTCATAATTCATAACACACCAAACACCTCTTCATCACCAACCAAACATACATCCTGTAAAAACTTGAGATATTAATTAAATCAGGTCTTCCAAAGCCCTGAAAGGTTAGATTTTAATCAGTAAACAGGTGCAGGTGGTTTACAACTCCCCTCATCAAGTTCTCTACAGTGTAAAATATTAAAATTGTCATCTGTCTTTAAAATAAAAGGGGTGATGGTAGAGAATATCATTTAGGTTTAGAGTCACCAAAGTCACTCAGGCTTGTAGGCTACTACAGCATGCTGCAAATAGCATTCATACAGGAATTTTGAGATCTCTCAGACAAGAGTTTGCCAGAAGATGAGATCTCATGTGTGCTGGGAGTAGCTGCTCTTTTCAGTACTTCAGCATGCCATCAAGTTAGGGCTTCCCAGAGATCAGGTTTTGAGATGTTTAATAAAAAACCTGTCAATAAGATATCATGAAGACTTTTTTCAACCATTTGTACCTCCATTCACTGTCAGGTCAATAGAATAATCAGTACTTCAATTTATCAGTGGTACAGCTATGTATTTTATGAATTTCAGTGTTATTTACTACATGTTAAATAGATTATTATTAGAAGTATTTTTCCCACAAGTTGTTACTGGTAAAAATTATACCTCCCATAAAGTTTGTTAGCATTCTTTTACATAATCCATTGCATTTAGCATCATTGCTGATGCTAACTTCTCTGTATATCTGCTTCAAACACTGTTTTTTTGAACAGACACAGTCTACTGCCTGTCAGTGAAGATCAAAGCCTCACATCTTTAGTGATTCTAAAAGAATCAAGAAATATTTATTATAGAAATATTACAGAGATGTTACAGATAAAGATCAGAAAAGGCTGGAGGGTTTCATAGCATTTATGGTACATACACTATTAAATAATCCCAGGTGCAATATACACAATGTGGTGCAATCCAACAGTGCTACCATGTACCTTTACTTGAGCAGTGCCTGTTTGCCTTCATCCCCAGTTCCCTCTCCTATTTCTGCTAACCTCTCTGCCACCCGAAGTATCTGTGCTGTCTCTTTGTGAAGAAAGTCCAGGAATGAAGCTATCCAAATACTAGATTTACTTTTGCCTGGTTGTCTTCCATATTAATAATTCCCCTTGTCTAGACTGGCCTCACAGTTACAGAAAGGGAGGCAGGAATGAAGAGCAGATGGGAACAGCTTTGCAATCTTACATTACTGTGGCAGGTGCAGCTCCCCAGGCAGACAAAACAGACAAAGCAAACAGGGTGGGCTGGATGGAGCAGTTTGGTTCCTGGGCTGGACCAGTCTGAGACTTTGCCATTAAGATTCACTTTGTGGTGACGGACAGGGTCTGTGACACTAAACAGGCTTGGAGGCTGGCCTTGTCCATGTTTTGTCTGGGTTTGTCCCCTCAACAAGTAAGAGTGACCACAGTGCACTCTCAACTGCCTATCAATGTCTAAGAGCCAGCTGAGTTGGTTGTTCGTAGAGCAGTGGGCCTGGCAGTCGGGCACCCAAGAACACTCCCATGGATTGAGTGAGTCTCCATGTATTGAGTGAGATTCGCCCTCCTCTTCACTTTGAGTGAGTGCTATCTTGGGCACTCTGGTGTGGGAGGTGTCCCCTTGATGAGTGAGTGTGTGCTCTTTTTGGTTCATCTTTATGTAAGGTTTAGGAATTAGCTGTGCAGTAGTTAATTCCCAACAGACATATGAACTTGTATTCGTTTTGGAGTGCTGGGCAACTCTGGCTGCAATTAACATCTCTTTTGGATAGGAGCTGCTGTTTGGTTTGTGGGTGCCTCTGTGACAACTACCAAAAACATACCCGTACATAAATGCTGCTCTCAAACTGACCCTGAGAAACATCAGTGCACAGTCCACGGGCTTGACTTGAACATGAGTAGCCTCACTAAGGTCTAATGCAGAAGTGCTTTGCTGGCTCCATGCCAGACACTCAGCATCTTGGAAGATCAAGCTTTATACCGTGCCAAAGAGGAGTTGGACATTTTCTCATGCCTATCACTGTTGGCTACAAATATGGGAAGCATCACAAGCTTCAGCCTCTGTAAACTTGTGAACTAGGTTTTCTCACCCTGACCTAGTTGATAAGTGATGCCTGAAAAAGAGAAAATACTGTGAAAATTAACTAATGGAAAGTTATTAGTGCAAGAATGCACCTGGAAGACATCAACAACCCTTTCAGACATCCTCATCTGAATACAGCAAATGTCAGTAACATGCATACATGTGGCATGGACAAGAATGTTGCACAGTACCTGGGTAATCCTCAGAGACATGCACTGAATAGGATACACTGTAAAAAGAAAAAACAACATAATTAATAACAACATTAACTGCTGGCATAACACTTTTTTTCCTGTGCCTGTATTATTTTATGTTTATTTATAGGTTCCTGACAGTTTTCAGGACAGAAGGTAACAGCTATTTTGATGGCTTTTGAAGTGCTCAGTTAAACAAACAAACAAACAAACCCACATCATGCCCATTTTGAAAATTTACTTTGCTAAATTGCCACATCCTGATTTCAACCTTCTTAAAAGGTAATACTGACTGCATTATATTCACTTTAGAGTAATATTTCACAATATCTGTACTTATGCTTAAAAGAAAAAAGCTGCTCTTTGAACACCAGAACTAGAAATGCCCCACTTTCTCTGCATCTGGTTTCCGGGCTTGACTCAAGACTCAGTAGGAAGCTTTTCTCACTGGTTGGGGAACTTCTGCATGTTCCTGTTAGTCTCAGCAAAGGATGACTTTGGCTCCTTTCTCTAATCAAAACTCTGTATTTATAACAGTTGTGGCAATTTTATATGATACCTGCACCTCTTTGTCAAGCTGAGTTCAGATCACAGAGCCACAATCACACACAAAGGTAGCTTCACTGCATGGATTACCTGTTTTATAAGAAAACAGTCAATCAGAGTGTCCCGGTCCTGCAGCTCAGCCCACATGTGCTTTCCCTACCACCCAGGGAGGTCTTCACTAAATTAACTGCTGAGAGCAGGACAAGTGGGCATGATGATCTGCTCAGTTACTGAACTACCAAGTGCTTCTGATTTTTTTTAAGGTTAATGTGCTTCTTCATTTTGCATTAAAAACATCAAAACCTGTAGTATGCTGAAAGCCTTCTGTTGTATAATTAATGTTTTTCCAATTCTAAATCCTGTAAATTGTATGTGTTGACTTACATGTTTATATAACACATAGAGTGTGTTCATGTCCACAGTGAGTTAAGCAGATAGACAAGAGCAAGATGTCATAGCCCTCCTCTTCTGTATACTGTACATTGCTGAAAATTGCTTCAGTAGATCTTTCTAAATTACATAAATACAGCTTCTGTGTAGACTATAAAATAAAACATGCATGATTTTTTTGTTTTCTCTTTATGTTTCTCAAGGACTTCCATTAAATGAGCTCCACTTTCACACTCAAATGATCCAACAACTGTATGAGGCAATCAATACACAAAAGTACATCTCTCACATTTTCTTCACTGTCAGTGGATTACTGCACAGCTCTGTCACCTGTTTCTTGCACATCATCTATTCTAACATAATTCGTTTTATATATTGTTTGACTAAGAGGCAACTATGTTTTATTAACAGATGCAAATGTTCACATGAACTGAAGATGACAGTGTTTATTACAGCAGACAACAGATTTAGCCACACAACTCTTGATTGCCTCCGTTAAATCAAAATTGAATCCCATCACTGTGTAAATTCAGCATTTTGTGATTTTTCTCTTTTACTTATTTTTGAGACATTTGGAATAGGCAGCATCTTTATCTCCTCCTCTTGGATCATTTACTCTAAAGACAAGGGTATTTAAATCTAATTAAGCTGTCATGGCATAAACCATAACTATTTTAAAAAGCAAAAAATTCCAAAATTAGTAAATGTCATATCTCAGTGTAGTCATGTGTGGAGAATTTTGCCCTGTGGTGCCAAAAAAAAACCCAACAAACCAACCCAAGAAGTTATCTAAGGGCCTGTTCTTACAGGAAAAAAAAACCCACATATTCAAGATGTTCTGTTTGTAACAGCGCTTCTTCCTTCTACCACCAAAAGAGATACTTCAGTCTTACTGTTTTAGACAAGCTGCTTGCACATGTCTTTGCTGCTTCCAGAATTTCTGTGTATGGGTTTTTTGATTATTGTTATATAGTATTATCTTAAAAATTCCAAGAAAGGAAAAATCTTTCTAGAACTCCCTCAATATTCTAATTTGAAAAACATCTCAACCCGATTTAAGAACTGCAGCAAAACTGGGAAATTACGTGTCAGTGCTAAAAAAATGTTCTTCATACCAAGAACAAGAATGAGGGCTGAAGAAGTTAAAGAATTTCCAACTGTGCAGTTATTCAAAACTCAACTGGATAAGGCCCTTGGCAAACTTAAATAACTTGAAGATGAACTTCACTTTGAATAATTTCTGCTTTGAGAAGGAGGTGGACCAGGTAGTCTTCACAGGTTATCCCCCCTCACAGTTACTCTATGTGTGTATGTGCAGAAACCTTATGAATGTGAATTTCTCTTCCTTATTCTTCATCATGTGCTATCTATGTGGGCAACATCTGGCTGTAGTGACGTTAAATGGAAACTAGTAAGAAAAAATATACTGTAGGTCTTGCGAGATGGAACCAAAATTAAAAGATTCATGAAGATGCAGGCTAGAAATAGTCTCAAACCAGACACTGTAATGACTGTAGGTCTGACAAAGAGCCTGTTGAACCCAGCAGTGGTCTCATTGCTAAGATGAATATTATCAGAGACAAAAAAAAGGTAAAATCATGTAAAATAAAATTATTCCATGATCCCAGTAATAAAAAGTCTTCTTACTTAATTTCCACCAGAATTTGATGTCACCTCCATCTGAAAAGCATTCACAGAAAATCTATCTGCCAAACCAAAAATAAATGGTAAAATGTTGGAAATAGTAAAGGAATCTAATGAGCCTGAGCTGCCACTTTAGAAGAAAGCCTTTAAAGGACATGTGAGACAAAGATTGAAGAACAAAATGACTGAAAATTGGATATTTACTTCCAATTCAAATAAACCAGTGGGTTTTTGGTTTGGTTTTGTTTTGTTTTGTTTTTTATTAGACGCACTATTGACTCAGTTTAGGAACTGAACAAACTTAAGTTTCAACTCAGCAGAACTATTAGTTTATTACACTGGCTGTATTGAATGTGAAACTTTTTACATTCTTTGTTCCACCCTGCTCCGCCCCTCAAAAATGGGAATATCTAATTGCCTTCTTTCCATGTAATTTCACATCTTCAGCGCATGTTGGGAACTCCGTGTTGCCCTCTCTTCAGTGTCCCCAGGTATTAGTGAAGTATAATGCCAAAGAATTCTCTTGTGGGATTACCCTTTTAAGTAACTTAGGTAACCCATTCCTCTCACATGTACTTAATTTAAACTCATATTTAGGGAGAATAAATTGCTTGTTTGAGCCCCTAGAGAGAGATGGTGTTGTGTTGCTTGGACTTTTAATCTTATGTTAGCTATGTTCAGACTATGGAGGCAAAAAGGAGAAATAACTGAACAGAAAAAAAGTTGGCTTTGTGTCCCAGCTTGCCCCTGTGATCATCTCACAGCATCACACTTTGGCAAATTTTTCTTCACTCACAACAAACTAATTCCTACTGATTGTGCACCTGGATTTGTCAGAAAACAAGATATACCGGGCTAAAAAAGGTCTCTTAAGAGGCTGCTGTGTTGCAGCCACCCAAGCATTTTCCTGCTGACTTCAATGAGATTTAGAGCCAAGATAAAAACATAGGCCTTGTGATGCCTTACAGTTCCTTATACAGCACAGACTTCGGTGAAGATGCAGATGTTCAGTGTCTCTCAGTGTTAAATCATCTCAGAGCCAAAGAAAGCCTTTACTGAAGCAGCTTTCTTGTTGAAGTACTCAGAAATGCAACTGGAATTAATTTATGCCTGACCCCAAATAGAAGTACCACATGATTATTCCAGTGAGGGATGTGATTTTTCCTTCTGGCAATGTAGTTCCTCTATACAACCTTATTTCAGTTATATTGCCATAAATACAGCTTAGAGGACTATAATATATTTCCATTCTTATAAACACATTCTAACCAGACAGCGATCACCCTTGCTCATTTACTTATACTGCTTTACCTACATGAACATAGTTAACCTCTTGGGTGTAAGCAAAGCCTCAGTGATGGGTTCTTTCAGTTTTTTTCAGCTTTGACTCTATTCAGAAGGCATCCTGCAGCATATGTTTCTCAACCCCTAAAGTCAGAACAAGCTTTATACTAGCAATGGCCCAGTAAAATTTTTGTTAGTTAACAAACAGTTAAGCACCATATGAGAAATTAGTGAGAGCTGTCATGTTTCACTGCTTATGAGTTTTTAACATATATTTCTTATTGCTTGAAATAATATTAACATGTAGATACCCAGCATTAGCCTAGTACCAATGTTATAGGGGACTCCTCACAAAAGTAATTTCCAATGTATTACCATATATGTTGCTTTTTCAGAAAGATTGACTTGCATAGGTCCATCTGCATTTGAGAACTAATTTATCAACTAGATGAGGATCCACTACGTAATTGCTATTTGTCAGATTAACCTGTCCCAATTTGATAGAGAAAAAGTAGATTCATTTGCATTTGACATCACTATAGTTTCTCTAATCCAGAGTCCAAACTGATTATACTACCAGGCAAAAATATTGCCCCAAAATTGAATCTCTAGGACAAAAAAAAAATGAAAATCATGAAAACTAAAAAAAGCAGCAAAGCAAAAATTACTACAACAAAGTACATTCATAAAAATGAAAAGAACCAGCTTCAACTCCGTACAACAATTTGTAAGATTGTTTCCCATGCCTTGAACTGCAGTTTTTACCTATCATGGTACAATCTTTTGGATCAGACATGCATCCTGAAGCCCATAATAGGGACACTAGAGATGGAATGTATGACTGGAGTTGTCCATCAAATTCATGCTCTCAACTCCATGCCGCCTGTAGTTTCTCTCTAGGAAAGAAATCCTTTAAGCTGAATTTCCAGTTTTTTTGCACAGCAGGAACATCATGAAGTATCTGGTGCAAGTCTAAGATTTATGGCTATGGAACGGTTATGACAATTCAACCAGCTCTATCTCATGGCAACGGCTGATTTACTGCTTTATTAAGTGTGGAAACTGTGATCCAGTTTCTATTCCAGTTTTAAGCACCTCTACTAGAACCAGATATCCATGTGCTAATGTTGCAGCCTACAAATTTGCCAAAGAAATGAAACAAGATTTTTTTGTCACATGGAATCTTATGGTAGACCAATACCAATCTATAACAATATATAAGAAAAGACAAAAGAGTAAATAGGACTTTCTTAATGCATCTGAAGCTACAGAATTCAGAAGACAGTATTTTTTGTTTATGATGTCCAAAATCCTGGATCTAGCTCATCAGTGAAGTAATGCAGTAAGTTAAGAGAATGCACAAAACTTTATACGTGAAGAAAAAAGTACTAAGACTCATCAAAGCAAGCTATGGAAAAATATGTAACAATAAATAATTCTGTGGGATTGATTATCTGCCAGGGTCGATTTCTGAACAAGCTGGCGAGCTGAACAAAAGATGAATGAAACTTGATAAGAAAAATAAAATCATACTTGTGAAAACTTAGGGCCAAAGGGCCTTTTAAATTATCTGTATTGTATTTGTGAAATCACAGCATGCTATAGACCTGATGGTTTTACTATCTTCTAGATGGGGTAGTAAGAAGGAATAAGAAGGTCCAATTGAAAAGATGTAACTGAAATTGTATTCTTTTACCAATTTCTAGCTATAAACTCTCAAAATTACTACTCATCTTCAGTATCTATACTAAACATGCCACAATAGAACAGTATTTCATG